>LPNX010440951.1:265303-288221 GCA_001517045.1 Pseudotsuga menziesii | reverse complement strand
GGCTGCAAAACCTGCTTTCCATAATATTACTCTTTCCCATGTTTTGAGAGAATTAAAAAAAAGGTGAACTCCCTGTCCAAGGAATCCATCATTATGAAATAATGTATTTTGATCACTCAAGAATACATAGATAGCAATATTCTTCCAACTTCATCACATTTCATTATATGATATTTGTTTGGATAGTTTTATTTATTTTGAAGTTTTGATTGTAAGGACTCATTTCCCATGGGGGGGACTGTTTCGTTATCTATTGGACTCAACTGGATGCATACCATAATGATGTAATGACCTATTTAGTTATTGGTCTCTTGTCATTGAACAAAAATGGAAATACCTTTAAGGTTCGTCAATGTATATTTTGATTTCCACTTGAAAAATCAAATATATTTTTTTGTCGTGTAAAAAAAGAATAAATTTGTCCACAAAATGAAACTTGTCTAAATCAATCTTTGATTTATTGCAATTCACTACCATCATTTTATAATAATGATATTAATCTAATGTTATGGCCACAACCAATCCCACAAATATGTACATGCCATACACCCCTCCACGTTTAAACCTATAATCTTTTAAAAGGAAACATGGAGAGGAAAACCGTCGCTTAAGCGACACTTAGGAGGCAAAACCGTCGCTTAAGCGACACTTGGAGGAAAACCGTCGCTTAAGCGACACTTAGGAGGATAGCAATTTTAGCGCCGTCGCTTAAGCAACGCTTATGCCCATTATTTCAAAAAAAAATTTAATCTTTCTGATTTTTGGCACGCTTAATATAAAAAATCCACGCGCCGTCGGAAAAAACCGTCGGATTTTGGATCAAAATCTAGTAGTGTTAATTGTATTTTTTGAAATACTTACACAAAATATATTACTTTGAGTAAATAAGATTAAATGGAGGAAATTGAATCACTTCTCCAAATATTAAAGTTTTATGTATTGAAATTTTTTATAAATATGTCAAATTTCATTTTTTCTAACAACCATTTTTATTTTTTAGGAAAATTAGAAGGTATATGTTTTGGAATACAAAACTTTGCAGTAGTGTAGAGAAAATATAGCACTAATGCAGCGCTATTTTTCGAAAATAAAATTAGTAATTTTTTATTTTTTTTATAATTATCTAAGTGATCATTCCTCGAAAATGGTACGTCTTTTATGCGTGCAGCCTTTGAAGGTCTTAATAAAATAATCATGAAATGGGTTTTTTATAGAATGTAGAGGTCGTTGTCTTCTGGTGCACCACATAATTTATTTTTAAAACGATTAAGAATTGAAAAAGTTATGGAAAAAACACTAACAAATGTCATTTGAGTTAAGGAGTTAGGACACAATAGAAATTGAAAAAAATAGGAAAATATAATATTTTTTAATAAAATTTACTTATTTAAAATTTGCAGAAAAAATGCTATCTATGTTTAAGATTTCGTAAAAAATGATTGTGTGTAGCATACTGTAATGAGTGCGTAAACAATGACTTCTTAAGAAAATGAAAGAAATGCCTAATTAGCTACAATTTATCATATAGCATAGCACAGGTTTGGTATTACCGAAGAAAAATCTAAACCATACACATATGACTAGTGGTGACATGCGAGCAAGTGAATTGGCATGTTTAAATTCAAATTACATCTCCCTCCCTTGTAGAATTGGAAAATGTGTGCACGTTATAGAACTACAAAACATGCGCGCGTTATAGAACTACAAAACACATCCTCGTTATGTAGTTATATAACGTGTACGTGTTTTGTAGAGCTAAAAATATTGCACTATATGTAATATATCAAATGTATGGATAATAGTTTAGAGGGCATGTGAAAGGGTTAAGGGCCTAGGAGGATGTTGGAAGTTTAGGTGGGGATGGTTAATAGTTGAGAGGGGGTGGGGAAGGGTCAAGGGCCTAGGAATATGTTGGAAATTAAAGTGGGGATCATTAATAGTTGAGAGGGGGTGGGGAAGGGTCAAGGTCATATGAGGATGTTGTAAATTCAAGTGGAGAGAGGTGAATGGAATGGGAACATTATGGGTTACAAGGGTGAAAGGGAGTCGGGATTGAGATAATTATTAGGAGGAGGATAGGTGTTGAAGACGTGAAGGGTTAGAAACAGTATATGAGACTTGAGTGATGAAGGGGGATAAGGTGAAGCGAAGGAAATGGGTTATGGTTTAATGAGAGAGAGGATTGGTGAATGGAAAGGTGGATATCAAGTATTAGAGGGGGAATAGGATGTGTTGGAGGAGAGAGGCGAAGGAGGGGGAAATTGAATACATGGGAATGAGATGCGATAAAACAAAGAAAATGGGTCATAATGAGGTAGGGGGTTGAGGAGAAGGGATAAATTGAAAACATAGAGAGAGAGAGAGAGAGAGAGTGAAGGAAAGAGATATTGAGGGAGAGGTAGAAGGTGTGTGTGTGAGGGGTGATGGGGATAGACACAAGGAGAGAAAGGGACAAGTTCACACATGTAGAGAGAGAGAGAGAGAGAGAGAGAGAGAGAGAGAGATGGTGTCAAATACAAAGGGTAGAGGGTTGAGATATGGAGAGAGAGGGAGGTTGTGCAACAGAGAAAAATGGAGAGTGAGGGTGAAAAGAGATAGGCAGGGTGGGATACAAGTTGAGACAAAGAGAGAGAGGGGGGATAATGGCACAGAGGGATGGTAATTAAGGAAGAAAGGAGGGAGGTAAATAGAATGTGGAGAGAGAGGGAGTTTGTGAGAGAAGGGGGGACACACACACATATTATGTGGGAGAGAGGGGGATAGGTGAGCGATAGAGGGAGAGGGGGAGGGGTAAGAAATAGAGAGAGTGAGGGATGTATATAAAAGGTGGAGAGATATTATGAGATATGAGAAGTGAGGGAGGGACACACACACAAGTTGTGTGGGAGAGAGTGAGAGAGAGGGTGTGAATAATATACATAGTGATATGGAGGGAGGGATAGTGAGGGAGGTATATAGAAGGTGGAGAGAGACTATGAGAGAGGGGGGGTGAGGGAGTGAATCAAACACATAGATACATAAAGAGAGAAGGGGGGGGTGGACACACACACACAAAGAGAGAGAGAGAAAGGGGAGGTTGAGTGATAGAGAGGGAGTGGTGGAGGGAGGGATAGTGAGGGAGGTATAGTAAAGGTGGAGAGAGGTTATGAGAGAGGGGAAATCAAGGAGGGATAGACACACACCCAACCACCCACACACACACACATATAGAGAGAAAGATGGATCGTGTGGGAGAGAGATGGAGTAGGGGGGAACAATAAAGAGAGAGTCATGTAGGGAGGGATAGTGAGGGAGGTATAATTAAGGTAGAGAGAGGTTTTGAGAGATGGGGAGTGAGGGAGAGAGACACACAAATAGAGATAGAGAGAGAGAGGGAGGTTGTGAGAGAGATAAGGGGGAAAGACACACACACAAATACACATAGAGATAGTGAGAGATTGAAATACAAAGGCAGCGAGGGTCAATGATTAAGGAATATAGGTATAGTGAGTAAGGGGTGCATCCATGGAGGTGGGTAACAATTTTTGGCAACGGATTTTTGGTGAAATGCAAAAAGCGCACCCTCTATTAAGGTTTTAAGACCTCAATCGAGGGTTTAACAAGCGCTCAATCGAGGTTCTTTTAAACCGTTGATCGAGCACTTGTTAAACCCTCGATCGAGGTTTCAATACCTCGATCACGGGTTTACAAAGAGCTCGATCGAGGTAGTGACCTCAATCAAGCTACTGACCTCAATTGAGCTTCATACCTGGATCGAGCTTCCTGTTTTTAAAAAATTATAAAAAGGGTTGTGCGCACCCGTGGCCACAATCCAGTCCGTTGCAAAATCACTCGATCGAGTCGTTACCTTGACTGAGCATCCACGTCCCTGAACATGTCGCCCGCACAGCCGCGCCCCTGGGGACTTCGACCGACTGACCACGCAAGCCACACCCCCTTTCACCAAAATGTCGGAGGAGAGAGGTAACCCTCAAAGTTTGTTTTTTGAAATAGAAATGAAATTTTAATTTTTTAATTAAGTTTTAAAATGTTAGGTTAAAAGTGAAAAAAAATCATTATTATAAATGTTTTTAGGTTTTTATTTTTTGCCTAGTAGGTTTGCAATGTGTGCCGGCAAGCAGAAATGTTGCCGATAGCATTTAAAATATTTATAAAATTGAAATTTGTTTTTTATTTAATATTTAATTTTTTGTTTTATATATATTTTGTAAACCAGTAGCGTTTATGCTGCTGGTTTAATTTTTAAATGAGAGCCATTGCCCAAATTTTTTCAATCCTCTGAGAATACACGGAGGATTGAAAAAAATCCAAACTTTGGACGTGAGACAATCATGAACCTTAAACGAACATAGGTATTTATCTAAACAACGCATATATTTTGCTTTAAATATTTTGATCATATATATATATATATATACTTATGTATTTTAGTTTTTTTTAACCTCAAACAAAAGTATGGATTTTATTTTATTCATTTATAAATAAGTGTGTAAATTTGAAAAAAAAATCAAATTAAAAATTTAATAGAATTTTATGATTTAAATTTTTTTAAATAATATCAAATTAAAAAATTAATAAAAATCTATAATTTAAGATAAAATTCTATTTTTGATATTTTGTAGAAAAAATTATGTAGATTTATATTTAACATTTTGAAAATTATAAATTATAAATTTAGAATATTTTAAAATAATAGTAAATATATTACTAATAAAATATATAAATTTATATAATAAATTATGGAAAACTGGAATTGTAATTTAATTTTTAAAAAATAGATGAAAATTTTTACATAATTATATTTTTAAAAATTAATTTAAAATTATAAATATCTATAGGAATTAGTTTAAAATCCCAAGTATTTTTAACTCATTTCCACCCCATCGAAAACTCATAAAGCATTCCCTATAACCCGAAAAACCTTTAGTGACTAGAATTCAACTCGTATTTTAGGAAGCTTCACCCAAATAAGTACCACATGTCCATAATCTCAAATTGAACAAGAAATAAATGAGTACTCAACATTATGAAAATAAATCATAACCCCGATCACACTACATATTCGATAGTCTTCTTCACACCACCTTCAAAGCAAAAACAAAAAACTCGTTAATCCATTTTGTTTTGTAAACTTTTTGGTGGTTTTTTTAGTAAGAGTTTTTTACTTGTATCCATATTATATGGTGTTACTTGTACATTGAGTCATTTACAAAAAATCATTTACTATGCCTTATTTCATGCAGATGCATCTCTACAGCGATCTTCGGTTCATCGAAGGCAGAGCACTGGCGGATCACCGGCCATTCCTCGCCCCGGAGGTCGATGCAGGACTCGTAAGTATACAATTGTGCATGATGTACTCTTTGTTGTTAGTTACATCAAATTAAATTTTTTCACATGTGTATATTTAATCATAAACTTGTATGTCTCTATTTTCACAAGTTCTCCTAGGAATTCTATGCCAACATATGCTCTTGCTGGGGAGATGAGCGGCAACCACTCTAGTAGTCGCTCTATGCATGTGAGTGACGAGGATCAAGATACTGTTGGTGTTGGTGGGGAGGTTCCCCATGAAACAGGTACATTAAATGCATATATATATATATATATTTCTTTCTGTTATCAGTACCTTTAATTTATGTTTTCATCTAACATTAAATGTTATCAGTACTAACATTTGTGTTTTCATCTAATTTTCAGATGCTGTACAACATGGCATTGACCTTTCCTGAGGAAGCACCATGGGAGGATGATATCACACGTATCACGCTACAAGACATTACCACACAACGTGCATGTTTGTAGGAAAACATCAAGACCATTCCTAAGAACTCTTTCTCAGCACGTTCGATGGAGATGATGTTAGAGGCAATAGATAATCTACTAAAGGTCTATAAGTCCATCGGACCATTGAGTTATCTTTGGGCCTCTGCATGTCAGAGAAGAAGGGTTGCTGTGAAGGGTCCTGATGACTGGGTCGCAGTGAGAGATGCAACAGCTGGCCATGATGTGAAGGGAGCATTATTTGATATCCCTCTTGACCGCGCCCCTGGTCAACCGCTTAGACTCAAGGAGTTTAAGCTAGAGGCTAGAGTGCATTATCTATATGACAGGTTCATTGGAGCATGGGGCATGTTTCCCCACCATGACTAGGTGTCATTATACTTTGCAAAACAAATCTATGCAGATTTTGTCATGGATATCCACCCAAATTACACTAGCACACCATCGAGCTTCTATGGTGCTGGTGGGGGATGTAGTCATGCATGTCTTGGGGCTGGGAGAGACCCTGCAGCTCAACCAGAGCTAGATCCATTGGTAGGTCACCCTGTTATGACCATGCTTGGGGTCAATGATGTAGCTACATCATCTCAGCTAGAGACTGAGGAGCATGGTGCAATGGCATAGGAGACACTCATGATAATGCATTCTATAATGATGGTTGTGCGGGCAGAGAGACGTAGAGCATATTAAGGTAAGCACATAGATATGTGGACAAACACACAGCTCATAGGATAGATCACACAATTTACTTAGTTATTGAAGAATGAAACAGTGCAAAAATGGCTTGCAGCTGTGAATTCTTTTCATTAATCAAAGAGTAATTTGATAGTAATTAAAATGAAGTACAATGGCTTAAATAGCCACATGCAATTCAAATCCACATGAGGAAATTCGAATTGATTAGACTCTACTTAACTGTAGGTAACTAAGACCTTGTCTAAATCACCGTCGAAGGACTCAATTGTTAACTAACCTTGTCTAAACCATAATTGGAGTTCATCGAAGTTCTAAAACACAACACAAGAGTTACATTCAGTGTTGACTGAGGTTAACTGACCGTGGTAGGTGAGAAATGAGCCCCTCCTGCATGCATCCATGCAAACCTAGCGCTAATTGAATGTAGAGGACTAGAAATGAATGTAACTGACTCCTAACTTAGCTTGACTAGTCACCAACTCAACTCAACTGACCTTGGTTGGTATCAGCACTCCTAGTGGATCCTAAATTGTAGGGATTGGTCTAGGAGGCTCCTAAACTAATGCATGCAGATGCAATCAGTGGCAGTAGGCGTCAATTAGTGTTCCCCACACTTTAGTAACTGAAACATGTGCCCTAATTAAGCCAAAAGGACCTAATGGTGCTAGTGAATAAAATTAGACTGGATGGACTCTCGATTTAGACATGACTCCTGATTTAGACATATGACCAAATTTGGATAAGGGAGGATTAATAATCCTAACACCCCCCCTGAATGCTAACTTGGAAAATCTGTGGGCCATGTTAACTAAGACCATAGGTCACCCATTACATCAAGTAAAGTAAAGTAATTGCTCAAAAACAAGGTGCAGGGGAAAAAACCACATGGGAAAAAATCCCCCCCTCTAATTAAGCAGGTAGAATCAGGATCAATCTGGTTAGTCTGTGCATAGGTATCCTAGGGCCTGGCATGTGAAACTCTCCATAATTATGTCTGGAGGAATCTTCTTCTTTGTAAGAAGAATGATATGCTCAACTAAATTAGAAATATAGACAGCTGCCGGATGAAGACTGGACCCATGTAGAGCAATTGAAGTCAACTGATAAGTGAGAAAAGGTTCTTGAGGATTCAGAACATGTGAGGAACACTCAAGAAACTGATATTTTGCAGCCATGAAAAACAAACCATGAGTGGTAATAACAGCCCCAAGTGTTAGGAGCAAGTGTCCAGGCGGATGCAGAAAATATTCCTCTTTAACAGTTCTATGAGGAGATGAGCATGTGATCAATGGTAGAGAAGCACTGGGACTGTTGAGAGCGAATGCTTGAGCTCCATAGTCTGATATAGCTTCTTAAATAGCTAATGAATCACATAATAAAATATCAACAACCTCATAAGAGGAAACTAACACCAAATCTCCAGCAGCAATTTTGAGGAAGAATTGCGGTACTTGATTTTTCACACTGGAATTGGTGAGAGCAGCTACAAGCATGACTAAAAGCTCTTGGATTTTAAAATATGAACCAAATAATATCAGATTAGAAAGTAAATCAGATCTAAATAGGTTCACAACAAATCCAAAACTGTGAAATGAAATCAAATCCCCAGCAACAGTTTTGTAGGAGACTTGCGGTACTTGTTTCTTCACACCATTGATGAAAAAAGCTACAAGTAGTACTGAAAGATTATGAATTTGATATATTAAACCAATAAATATTAGATCATATCTAAATAATATCATATCAGATCCAATAAGGTTAATATCAGATTCAAATAAATGGTTAACCAAGACGGTGGATGCACAGCTTTCTTCTTCCTCAAAATTATGAATTTTGGTGCATGTAATCCTGCGGGAATTTGCTGGAAGATCTAGATCATGGGGAGAAAATGGTTCACTCTGGTAATATGATATTTCTTCCAAAATATCCAAGGTATTACATATTTTCACACCAGCAGCAACATTAGAGGGAGAAAAATCAAATTTCTCTTCACTTTCGGAAGCAATTACTGGTAAATTTTGCACTGAATTCAAAGGAAAATCACCGGTGATTGTTTGCATGGAAGTGCAGCAGTATTTTTCTTCAATATTAGAGATTTGAATGTCTTATTTTGTTTCAACCATATGAGGAGATGATATATCAAATATCTCATAAACTTCTAGAGCATAAGGAGAAGGAGTCATTGGATGGAGACTGTCTTCAATTCGAATTGACTGTGTAGAAGCTTCTAAAAAAGTAAGAACGAAAGAATGGAAAGATAACGTAAAAGAAAATGTAATGTAATGTATATTTTATAAATGCAGAGATGAATTACATAATAGGTGCCCCGGTAATTTATACCGTAATTGGGGAAGAGAGGTGACTTTTCAAGTCATCTCTTAGTTTATTTACATTAATTAACCTAGCTTAATAATTAAATTTGGCGTTCATTACATTGCCTTTCCCTTAAGGAAGCTTTGTCCTCAAAGATTAATTGATGACAATGATTACGTGAACTATTGCAATGTCTCTGATGCAGACATCTGTATGGGTTGTTACTGGTAGGTTTTATCCCTGGTTCTATTTTGATTATGTGTTCAGTTTTTCTGTTTGTTGGGAGTGCTTTAGGTAACTCTTGAAACACCTTGCGATGTTTTCAAATTAGCTCTTGTGTCTCTAGTTGTTTGTCCATATCTCCTTCACTTGTTAGAATCTCCATTTCTCAACATTGAAGTATGTACATTGGTGCATCTTTCGAACGTAGCTTTCCCATCTGATGTGCTGTAATCAGTTGTGTCAGAGATGGTTGGAACCCATATAATTTGTGTGTTTTCCCAAACGCATTTAATTCAATAAAATGTTCTTGGTGATTTGCAAAGTATGTACCCAAGGTTTGTAACCATTTTATTCCTAATACTACATCAATTCCTCCCAGTGGTATCGCAAAGAAATCTGATTCTAAGTTATATTCTTGCATTTGTAACTTAACCTTGTGACATCTTCCCACATTATCAATCTTCTTTCCATCTTCTATCATAACCGTCATGTTAGGTACTGGATGAATAAATAGGTTAAATACTTTAGCAAGGTTGACATTAACGAAGTTATGGGTGCTTCCAGAGTCAATGAGAGATGTGACGTTATTATTTTTTATATGACTTTTAATCTTCAATGTTTGCGGTTGGGAGATTCCGGTAATAGTGGCTAATGAGATTTGTGGGGAGTCATCCTCGATTCCTGGGTGGTAGTCTTCTTTGCTATTTACATCGTTCTCAATTGGTTCATTGACTTCTAGCTCTGCTTCACAAGCATATAATTTATTTTGTAAGCTTCTGTGCTTAGGATCCCATTTGTCTCCATAGGCCTTACATTTTCCTTCTTTTATTCTCTGAGCATCTAAACTGGGCTTTGTTCCTTCCCAAAGTTGAGGTAGTGTATATCTTAGATTTCCTGTGTATCTTGAATGGAGGGGGTTCTTTTTGGAGTCGTCTTGGTCGGCATTTGTATGAACGGATTTTCTTTCAATAATCCTAGCTTTACATCATGCTTCCTCCATGGTAGAGATGTTGTGTAATTCTAGTTCATCACAGATGTGTTGATTTAGACCGTGTATGTAGGTCTGTAGTCATTGGTTAACTCTAGGACTTGAGTTGACAGCGCTTCCCATTCATAGGTGTACTCATTGACACTGTTTTTTTGTTGTAACCTTGTGATTTTGGCAAAGAAGTCTTTTTCTTCAATGCATTGGAATATTTTTATGAGCTCGTTCCTGAAGCTAACCCAGTTGTAAGAACATATTATTGCAGTATTCTTCCACCATAAGTACCAGTTGTAACCGCTACCTTCTAGATGCATGGAGGCATATTTAATTTTCTCGTCGTCATAATGGATGTTGTGGATGTCTAGGTATTCCTCGGCATTGTTAATCCAGGCTATGCATTGTCGTTCGTCCCCATCGTATTTGGGTAACTCAACTTTCACCCGTATTTGGCATCCTTGCCTATATGCATTAGAGGACGTCATGTTGAATAGAGGATCTGGCTGCTCTAGAGTTCTTGGAGAGTTTGGTTGTAGGTCATTCGAGATTTGTAATCTGTCCAAGATGGTGGTTAAAACTGCTTGATTTTTCTTTTGGTCTTCTTGTAGAGTGAGGAAGCTATTCTCTATTTGTGATGTAAATTGTGTCCACTTTGATGTCAAATCGTCATTGGTTTGTTTGATTTTTATGTGGATTTCCTCATAATTCTTGTTAATTTTCTCATTGATTTGATCGAACCGAGCATCCATTGATCTGGTGATTGCTAGAATCTTCCCAGTGCTGAACGTGGACTTATTTTTATTTGCTGTATAATGCCAACCTGCAACGATTCTCCCTTTTTTCCTCTTTTTTTTTAAAGTAATTATAATAACAATGATTATTATAATATAGTTTTTTAATTAATAATAACATTAATAAATATTAATATTAATAAATATTATTAATATTAAAAAAATTAGTATTAACAAATGGGTTTAACCAACCGTCACGTGGAGGTAGCGTTGAGCGATGGAGAACGAAGGTGGATGGTGTAGTAGATTGGACATGAGGTGGGAACAATGATGGGTGGTTGGTAGATTGGATGTGGGGAAACACAAATGGGATGGTGACGGAGAGAAGGATGCGTGGCTTGAGAGCACGCATAGGTGGAAGAGGGAAGGAACGAGGAGGGGAGAATGGAGGAGCACAGGCAGGTGGGTGGAAGAGTGGAGAGAATGGAGTAGTGTGGAAATGGGGAGTCTAGCATTGGAGAGGATGGTGGAGGTAGGCACACGTGGCTGAGGGAGGAGAAGAGAGGTGGTAGCTAGTGATGGAGGGCAGCATGAGTGAGCACGAGAAAGGTAGAGGTGGATGCAATGGAGGTGGGAGTGTGGAGGATGGAAGGTGGTGGGATGGTGCCGAGAGCCGAGAAGCTCTGACACCAATGAAAAAGTAAGAACAGAAGAATGGATAGAGAACATAGGAGAAAATTTAATGTAATGTATATTTTATAAATGTAGAGATGAATTACATAATAGGTGCCCTGGTAATTTATACCGTAATTGGAGAAGAGAGGTGACTTTTCAAGTCACCTCTTAGTTTATTTACATTAATTAACCTAGCTTAATAATTAAATTTGGATTTCATTACAGCTTCTGCTTATTCTTCATCTTGACAACTTCATCAGAGAGAGTGGAGGCTGAGATTTTTGGATCAGAGATGCTTATGGTGCTATATGTGCTCTCCAAAGTGCTATTATGATCCTCATCAATCATTCCAAAGGTTCTGTCCAATATTTTCTAGAGATCCTTTGGGTTTCTAACAAATCTTTTGAGGTAGAGCATGCTAGGAGAAATGGCCATATACATATTTCCATAAGCTGCATCACATTTATTTAGCCAGTCATCCTTTCTCTTAAATGACTATTCACCAAGTCCAATAGAAACCTCATAGAGATCTTGTCTCTTCAGAGATGCAATCATCTTCATCTTCCATTCTAAATAGTTTATGAATAGGGTGAGAAGAGGAACTAATGAATCCAGAATTGATGAAGCCATTCAAAGTTGTACCTGCAAAAAAACACAAAAGGGGCACCGTAAGGTTGACAACTTGAAAATTTCAGGTTTTCATCACACCCAGCATAGTTGATCAAGCAAGCTTGATCAAAAATTCCTTAACTTGGGGTATTAAGTAGTAAACCTCTGGCTTCTAGCACAAAGCTGGAAGGAGCAATTTTGCTCAAAAATGATCCAGGAGGAGATTTGAGGAGGAGAATTTCCTTGTCCGCTAAGGCTCTGATACCGTATTAAATTGAGCACATAGATCTGTGGACAAACACACAACTCACAGGATAGATCACACAATTTACTCAGTTATTGAAGAATGAAATAGTGCAAAATTGGCTAGCAGCTGTGAATGCTTTTCATTAATCAAAGAGTAATTAGATAGTAATTACAATGAAGTACAATGGCTTAAATAGCCATATGCAATTCGAATCCACATGAGAAAATTCGAATTGATTAGACTCCACTTAACTGTAGGTAACTAAGACCTTGTCTAAATCACTGTCAGAGGACTCAATAGTTAACTGAACTTGTCTAGACCATAATCAGAGTTCATCGTAGTTCTAAAACACAACTCAAGTGTTACATTCAGTGTTGACTGAGGCTAACTGATTGTGGTAGGTGAAAAATGTGCCCCTCCTGCATGCAGCCATGCAAACCTAGTGCTAACTGAATGTAGAGGACTAGAACTGAATGTAACTGACTCCTAACTTAGCTTACTAGTCACCAACTCAACTTGACTGACCTTAGTTGGTATCGACACTCCCAGTGGCTCCTAAATTGTAGGGATTGGTCTAGGAGGATCCTAAACTGATGCATCCAGATCCAATCAGTGGCAGTAGGCCTCAATTAGTGTTCCCCACACTTTAGTAACTGAAACATGTGCGCCGATTAGGCCAAGTGGAACTAATGGTGCTAGTGACTAAAAATAGACTGGATGGACTCTCGATTTAGACATGACTTCTGATTTAGACATGTGACCAAATTTGGACAAGGGAGGATGAATAATCCTAACAGAGCACCCACTGCACCTGCAGAGCCTGAGTTACAATCGGTGGATGATGATGTTATCAACCTTCATGATCATGAATCAATACTGCAGTATGCTATCATGGCACGCGATGCATATTTTAGATTGCATTAGAGATGCATGCCTCGACCGATGGGATAGGTATATCTTTATTGTCATCATTTGATTGCTATGATTGTCAGGTATATCCTTCTTTAACTAATACTTTGCTTTATGTTAGACCTCCATGCAGGAGTCCAATTTCATGGAGGTCCTGTTTGGTAGTGATGCATCTGTTCGAGGTCCCATTGTAGTTCTTTCCACCCACATTGATGAGGTATGTGTTACTGTCATCCTAAATTTGAATTTCTAAATTCAAGTCAATTGTTGAACACTCAATATTTTGGTTTGTTCCAACTTTCCTCATTTATCTTGTTCATATTGTAAAGGATAGAGGCAAAGGCATTGCACATGATTCTACATAGCCTCGCTCGAGTCCTACTCATGACACACTGATAGACGAGGTACTAGTTATCACCTGTTCGAATTGTTTGCATATTTATGTTCAGATTATAATTTACATGTTCAAATTGTAATTCTCAAGTTCAAATTGTAATTCATTAATATAACTATTTTCATGTTATGGAAACAGACACAGACACGAGCAGCTGCAGATGAGGGCGTTGAAGATGCCATCATGTTTATAGATGAGTGGGCTACTGCTCATCGGTTAGGTCTTGATGAAGGATCCTCTCGGTAGATACCCAGCCTCCCATACCTGACACTCAACTCGAGCGAGGTGAGTTCATAGATCTTTGTTTCATATATATATTTAATTTTTTCTCACATTCTATACATGCAATTCAAATATGTGATATGTAACTGAATTGCAGAGTTCACAGTTTTAACTTCTGCATTTCTCAGACCTGGGAAAATTTCTATTTGATGTGCATGACCAAGACCAGGGGCGTAGTGCAGCTGGTAGTAGTTTCCATGATGGTCGATCTCTCGATTAGTGGCGTAGGAGTGATTTGTAGATTGGTATTTGTGGATGTTATTATTTTGCACTTTATTATTTTGTAGACTGTTATTTGTGGATTTTATGATTATCGATATATATATGGACTTTTTTTTAACATGATGGTTTGTTAAATGTTTTAATTATTTGTAGTTATAGTTTAAAGTTATTTATGTTTTACTTGATCTTAATATTATTTTTAACAATCATTAATTTGTTTTACAGTCTTACTAAATTGTACAATTTTTCAATTTAATAAATTACAAGTTTACAAAATTTACAATGTTTACAAGTTTACATGCTTGCAAAATTGTCAATCGAACACAACTTACAATTTTTAACATAACTTACAATTATAATGTTACAAAATTTACAACTTTACAATGTAAGATCTACTAGGTGCAAATTACAACTACAATGTAAAATTTGATTTCATATTTCAGAAGAAATTTAGATTTTCTATGTATTTCAAAAGCATGGCAACTATGCCAATGCATCAACTTATATGTCATGGAATATAACTTTCATTCATTCGGCCAATGGGTTATAGGAATGCACGTCTCCATAATACGATCATGGTCAACTACTGACATCTTCCATCTCTTTGGTTCACCCCTCTTCACCTTGATTTCAGTGAGATGTATCCGAGCTGCCACCACCAAATGATTGTATTGACAATCCTTATATATTCAGGCATGAAATTTCTATAAATAATATAGTCACCTTGTCTTCTCACTTTTTCAAAAAGTGTCCCATCACAACTAGGTCACCAACTTGGTACGTGAAATCTCCGTCGACATAGGGCCACACCAACCTGCTTTTGATTTGTGTACACTGCATAAAAAAGTATGCCACATGCTCAACATTTCCCAGTGGTGCAATTACAACAAATACATCACCTACATCAAGCTTTTAAAATATTAAACAATATATATATATATGTATGTATGCATGTGTACATGACTAGATACTTAAACATTCAATGAAGTATCATGTACCTTTCTTAACCAAATCAGAAACCTGATCATGATATAGTGAAATCACTGCCTCGTTAGTGTGCATCTCTTTCCACGTCAGAATCAGATGTGGCCCCTTTGGATTAAGAGGGACATATTTCCATTGTTTGACATATGCATTGTTCACGCAATGATCAACCCCCAGTCCATTGGTGTCAATGCATAACTCACAGAAGCATGCATACTTCCTCGTTTTAATGGAAAATATGTCACCCATGTCTTTACTACGAACTGAATGTAGTTCTCTCGTACTAGGTATGGTCTCGAAATACCATGGTATGGATCTATTCACATCACCAAGGGAAACATCCCCAAAAAACCCACATCGAATAACAAACATCACACACACACACACACACATATATAATACAAACACATTTATTAAATTCCAATTAAGTTGTTTGTTTTTCCTACGTGCACACCGACCTTGCTTGTTCATGACCTTGGTGACCCAAATTTGGTGTGCACTAATCAACTACTTATGTTGAGCACTTGAGTCGAGATGCACTATGACTCATTTGGTACCTCCAAAGTGCTCGTTTCACGCATGCACCTGTGCCATCATGATCACCCTTTCCATGCCCTGTTTCAAAAAAGATCCATGTGTGTCGAATTCTTGTCTCTTTGTGAAGATGACTCAACCAATAAAATGAGTGTGCCGATTTGAACTTCCCCGCACACCCATCTGACCAGATCCAATGTTCTATAAATGACACCCCATTCTTTTTGAATGAATCATAAATCAACCCAAAGCAGTGTTGAACAAACAATGTGTCATGCTCACGATCATCACTGACATAAAAATGATATTCCTTGATCACATCGCGTGACTGAGGAGTGCTATCCATACCATTAATGCTCGCCTGAGCATGTCTATACAATACATGTATGAAGATGGACACTTGGTCGAAGTGATAATACTCACTTTGTATCTCTCTCTAAGGAGCAAATGTGTAATTCTCGGCAAATTCTACCACTAATAGGATTGTTCCTGGCTCAAAAACCTCATGAGAATGCTTAAATTCTAAAGCTTTCCACCTAGACCTATGGGAGTGTTTAATGTATTTGTAAATTTGACTTTGAAAACTGTCCATGAAGTCTGAAATAGGAATATCATCCTCGAGCAAGTCGATCCTCTTAGATGGAACATGTGAAGAAGATGATGGATTCATGGAGACATACTCATATCTCTTCCACTTAACTGTGATACCTGACAATCCAAGGTGTGCTGGATCGATAGGAAATTTCCTATGGAACAATGCCAAATCACCACATTCATGGCATATTCTCCCACCTACACACCTTTTATTGAAAAACACATTTTCAGGATTCCTACTGCATAGTATCATAGAAATAAAATCCCGCATTGTGTGAGGAGCTAGTTCGCCATCCCAATGTTTTTTGCAAAAATACACAAATATGTCATAGTATAACTAGAATTCAATGTGGTATCTACAACAACAAGTGTCCTGAATCATATTCAGACTAATATACCACGGTTTCAACTTACTAAACATGGTAAATGAGATTTGGACACCGAGATTTGATTCTTTGAATTCCTCAAACAAAGAAACTCCCGTCATCTCCATAACATGCTTGCAATGCTCCTTATAAATGCCTCTGCCAGAACGTTGTCACAGGACATGTTTTCAATCTGGTATAGCACGAGAATGGTTGTCCCAATACTCTATCACCTTCTCTCTAATGCCCTCTCCCATCCTGTCTTTATATGCTTCTCTGCATATAAGAGCCCAACAAGTAGCTTCATTGTTTTCATCTATATTTACCTTGAATTTAGTGTATTTGTGCATTGTTTTTCTTGAAACATGGAGCAGCTTTGACATTGTTGCAACCATTCGATTTCTTGAGGTGCTTTGTGCCACAATAGCAGTTGTAATTTCCCTACGAGCAACGCTGATATCAATTTTTCTTGATTTACCAAATGCAAATAGTGCAGTTGTTACTTTTTTTGTTACATTCTCACATGCATTTTTATTTTTAACATCCTTAAAACCCAACAACTTTGTGGCATGTTTCAATTTTTTGTGCTTTATCAATCCATGTAGGATTTGAGCTTGTGTAATCACTGATTGTTGTTCAAAGTACAACTTGATTATATTACTAACATGCTCTCTGATTGTCCAATTAGGGGTCGAGTTCCTGAACTCTTCTTGAGTGGCATCATCCAACCCTCTTAAATAATTAGTAGCCATTCCAATGTCATTGAAGCTCCCAATTACTCTTGAGAAATCAAAGGGTGCACGATCTTGTGATAGCTGGCTAGGATCTAGCAATAAACAAATACAAACTCAAAAATAAATTTACAAGCTCAAGAATAAATACAAATAAATGCAAGCTCAATAATAACATTTTATTTTACTTATCATATTGCCATTGTTAGTTAAAAAATTAGCAAATAAATTATACATTCTTGAATAATATTTTATTTTAAGTTTATCATATATTTCAATTATTTGTTAACAAATTAACAAATAAATGCAAACAATGGTGGTTGTAGTAGTAACTAGAGATGAATATGGACCCCAGTTTAAATCGACTTCCTAATGGTTAAAAGGTAGTCACTTGGCCACCAAGGCTATCTTAGGATTGAGTATTGGGGCAGTACTCCTCACTTCACGGCGCAGGTAAAACTGCTAACTGCTTGGCCACAAATGACAGCTCTTTGGATTTCCTCACAAGTGGGAATCTAGTCAATCCAGTAGGGTTCATTGTCCTTTTCTCTTGGCAGGTCCTCTCATTGGCCAGCTACTTTGGGGTTCTTGTGGTACTCCTCATAATGAGTTTTAGGGAAAATCCCAAGTACTTCCCACATTTGTTGCGGATGATACTTATGTCCCAATCCGGATGTTATTAAGTAAATTAGGTTATTAAGTATGATTCCTAGTCATTTGTACAAGATTACAATGCAATGTAATTGTGATTGTAATTGTAATTGTAATGTAATTATCATCATTATTGACATGGTCTATGCGTTTCTTTGAAAACATTGTTAAATCATCCATGCATATTAATGTGCTTCTACGAGATTGTATTGTGAAGTAGAATTCAATAGAGCATCAACCTTGGTCTTCATGATATGGATGTTGATATGTAAGAGTTGTGTCATCTCCTTCTCTTCCTTATGATGAAGGCTACTTACATTCACCTCCTTCTACACTGGAGTACAACAAATACTCTTATATACATGTCTAATATTATATCTACCTCTTTGCTTGAATATGTTATGTAATGTAATTTGTAAAATTGTAATTTGAACACTATGAAAATGTTCATATACATGTGAATATGAAATTAAAATTGTACACGTTTAAAATTAAAATTGTAATTGTTTAATGTAATTAGACATCATCATTATTATTTAATGTAACATGCAAAATTGTAATTTGAACACTATGAAAATGTTCATATACATGACTATGAAATTAAATCAATATTAAAATTGTAATGTAATTGTAAAACTGTAATGTAATGTAATGATATAATTATTGTAATGTAATGTAACTATAAATGTAATATAATAATGCAATGATTGTCATTTAATGTAATTATAAAATTGTAATTGTAATTGTAATGTGATCTTGTAATTGTAATTGTAATGTAATTATCATCATTATCATAGTGTAATGTAAAATTGTAATTTGAACACTATGAAAATGTTCATATACATAAATATGAAATTAAATCAATATTAAAATTGTAATGTAATTGTAAAATTGTAATGTAATGTAAAGATGTCATTATTGTAATGTAATATACAATTGTAAATGGGTGATTCCATGAAGGTGGGTAACACTTTTTGGCCAAATTTGGCAATGAAAACTTGATTGTTTACTCATGTGCTAGATGGAATCCCTCGAAACGCATATATGCCATGTGAATTTCAACTTGCAATAAAAAAACAAATTGTAGAATATTATGTTTCCTTCCCAACGATATTTTAAAAAATATTTCGATGTCATTTAATGTGTGAAATTTTGCATTTAAGGAATTGTGTGACCTTTAAAATTTGAAGAAGTTAATAAGTGGCTCGTGTCCATCCCCAATAATTTAATCTTACATTAATAATTTAATATACATATACAAGCATGATCTACAAAAAATGTATTTTGGTTTACATATTTTTTTGTTAATTTATTTCGCAATATACAATTATTTATTATTTGTCGAAAGCGACCACATCTGATTTCAACATCATTTTATACACATGTGTGTCCATCCCGACTTTTTTTTCACTATTTAAAAAAATTGAAAAACCAAAAATACCCTTTTGAAGATGACGCGTTGATGTGTGGGCTGTGTATTTTTCCAAAATTTTTGGATATGTATTTTTTACCCTGCGGATTTTTCTTTGAGTTGCTTTGAAGTTGTTGTCAGGTTTTCTAAGTGTAAGTTTTAGAACTAATTTAAAAAACAACCATATGAATGTCAAAATGCATGCATGATACCTCAATGGATACAGGATTCCGTGATGAATCTATCGGTATGAACTCTGCTCAGTTGTGTTCCATGAATGGCAGCGTTTACACCCCTAGAAGACACAAAGAAACATTGATTTTCCTGTAAGAGGGATGAATTTCTATTTTTTAGGCCCTTGATCGAGCTATGGAGCTCGATCGAGGTTTTTAAATACCTTGATCGAGAAAATTATAAATAGATCGATCAAGGTCTTGTCTTTGTTAAAAAATATTACAAAAGTGGTCGGGAATGAAGTTAATAATTGATGGCATTAATGTGATTTCAACAACCTTCCTAACACCATTTCCCACCCGAATTCCTAAATAAATTCTATATAAACATAAAGCATAAACATCTTACTAATTTTATCATTCACAATTGGCTTACCAATTTGAAACAATGCTTGTGCTTTAACACAAATTTAGCATTGTGTATTGTGTATTGTGTTTACATATTGTTGTAGGTGTGAATTTGGATTGTTTATTTTAATCACAATGGAAAGCAAAAAGCATCGAAGTAAAATATCTAGTAGGAATGAAATCAACACCGAAGAAATAAGAGAGAAAGATAGAGAAAGAAAGACGAAAAAAAGAGCAATCTTGAGAGGAGAAGAAGTTGCAAATCAAGCTATGATGGGAGAATCAAATTCCATTGCTAACAATATTGGTATTTAATTTAAAAGTAATACAATTTCATATTCATAACTATAACTTTATTTCTTCCTAGTGATATAGTTCATATAATTCCATTCATATTTTCCTATAATTTCATATTACATAATATATTTAATTTCATAGTGTTCTAGTCGATAATTTATATATATATGTGTGTGTGTTAAATTGTTTAGAATGTAAATATAATTTTGTAAATAATTCAAAAACTTATATAAATTGTATGTGCATGTTTGAATTCATATATATGTATTCATAATTGTATGTAAATTGTATAATTTCATATTCATATAATTTTATAAATTACATATTTATATATTTAATTTCATAGTTAACTCTAGCTCATAATTTTTATATATATACATATACATGTGTTAAATCAAGTTTAGAATTTATTATAATTTTGTAATTAATTCATAAGGGTATATGTACATTGTATGTTCATGTATGAATATATATGTATTTATAATTGTAATTAAATTGTATAATTTAGTAAATTTGCATATTCATGTAATTTTATAATTTCATATTGCATAATATAGACTCACATGTATATAATTTTTATGTAAAAAATTACAAAGATTGTTCTCAATGGAAGTTGATTGGACTGGTCATCATTGATTTTAATATTCAATTTTAATTTCATATTCATGTATATGAACATTTGTGTTCAAATTACAATTTTACATTACACTATGATAATGATGATAATTACATTACAATTACAATTTTACAATTACATTAAATTACAATCATTACATTGTTACATTACATTTGGGTGTGTGCAAGAAGCTGTGGGACCTTTTAGATGCAATCCTACATTTTAGAAACACGCCCATGATACATAAAAACACAATGTGCTCACATTATGTAATGCTTGGTTAGGTTAATTTCAAGCCTGGCATGTCATATGACACACAGGTTAGGCTGGGAAAAAAATGCACATGTTTTATAGTTACAAAATGCGCACGCGTTATGGAGAAGAAAAACACGCGCTTGTTATGGAGAAGCAAAATGCGCACATGTTTTGGACAAGCAAAACACGCATGTGCGTTATGGAGAACCACAAAAAAAATAGTGCATGGCTAGGAAAATAAATAAAAGCAATAGTTTGCATCATCAAGACTTGGGACCTATAGTAATATTTTAGCATCATCAAGAACATCTCAAACAACCATGCCTAACCTCCCAAGAGTATAATTTTTCTTTATGTTGTAATATGGATACCATTAGGAGGTTTTAAGAACTAAGTTTGGTTCATAGTCCCTTGAGCATGCTTTAGGGAGGAAACTCAAGAATTATGTCCTAAAGGTAGCTTTAAAGGCTTGATGTCCATGAACAAGGCATCAAACCTGCACATAAGACCTCTGTATGTGATATTTTGCATCTAAGAGAGGATATGCAGTGCATTAGAATTCTCTTAGAACTAGAAGCATATCCATAGACTTGGTTAAGGGAGAAAACCTAGTCCTTAGGCCCTAAAGGAGTCCTATACACATATAGGGCCAAGGACAACACCTCGAACAAACACACATGATCTCTTAAGGGTATCCTCAACCTTTAAGTTGGTATAGGGCCATGATTAAGATTTGTTTAGAATTAGATATGGAGGATAAGGTGTTAATCATGGTTGGTACACAAAGCTTTATTTTTAGGTTGTAAACTAGCTTTTAGGGCTCAAAGACCATGAACGACACCTTGAATCATCATAAATGACCTCTCATGTTGATATTTATGTTTTGAAAGGGGATATGAGAACCATTCGGGGTTTCTACGTACTATGTATGTGTCTTGAGACCTTAGACATAATAAGGGAGGAAACCTAGGCCTTAGCCCCTAGAATATGCTTCTATCCATCTAGAGCCAAGAATGATGTGTTGAACAACCTCAATAGATCCTTCCATGGTTTCATTTACCTTGAAATGGGGATATTAGTTCCATTAGAACATTTTTGGCACTAAGTACAAATATTAGGCCCCTTCACATGGGTAGGGGGAAACACTTAGTCCTTAGGCATTAAAGGAATTTGTTAACCATTTAGGGCCAAAATTGATGCCTTCGACCACCACACATGACATTGAATATGAATCATTTGAATCTTAATCAGGATATGCATGCCATCATCATTTGTTGAGCACTAGGTATGCATCTCATGGCCATGGACATGGTCATGGGAGGAAACTATGGCCTTAGGCCCTAACTAAAGTTTCTATGCATTTAGGGATAGGAAGGATGCCTTAAAAAATCATGCATGGCATATCATAGATATATTTGGGCCATGAATATGGATGTTAGTAGAATTAGGTGGTTTTGAGCAATAGGTATGGGACCTCTGAGACATGATTGAGGGAATATTCTCATTCCTTAGGGCACAATGGAATATTTGAGGCACCCATGTTATTGAAAAATTCCTTGAAGCACCATAGATGACATACTCAAGGTATGCTTGGTCTCCAAGAAAATATGCACATACTTTTAAGAGGTTTTGAGCATTAGATATGGGTATTAAGGCCTTAACAAGGTCAAAGAAGGAAATCCGAGACTCCCTAAATAATATTTTTGGCATCTATGGATACGCATGTGCCTAAATTTTTTTTTTATTTTTTTGAAATTATTAATTAATAATTTTGGACGACTCCCGTAGAA
The DNA here is from genome assembly GCA_001517045.1 of Pseudotsuga menziesii. Lineage (NCBI taxonomy): Eukaryota > Viridiplantae > Streptophyta > Pinopsida > Pinales > Pinaceae > Pseudotsuga > Pseudotsuga menziesii. The sequence continues at coordinate 265,346 of LPNX010440951.1, read as the reverse complement.
TCAATCTCAACAATACACTTGTCTCATTCTCGTTCATAAATAA
>LPNX010440951.1:246944-264924 GCA_001517045.1 Pseudotsuga menziesii | reverse complement strand
TATTTTCAAAGCGTGAAGGTTTTGTTGCTAGTTATCCAATTCTTATTATTTCCAAAGCGTTGAAGGTTTTGCTGCTAGTTATCCAATTCAAGAATTATGTTGAGGATACTCTAATAGTAGTGGAAATGTCGCACTTGAGAAAAAAAATATGAAACATAAAATTCCTTGTTATTGGTTATAAATATATAGAGAGAGTGCATTGAGTTTACACTTTGCAAGTGGAGCCTTCTCACAGGAATAACTAATAAAAAATACAATTTTGTTGCAAGGAAATCACAGTAATAAATCATGAACAAGGTAATCACAGTAATACATCATCAATCACAGTAATATATCATCAACATAAGATTATGTTTTTTGTTTCATGAGGTGCTTAAACAAACTCTAATACCAATTGTTGGACAGGGCAAAGCTTAAACAAGCTCTACCACAAAGACGAGTTTGATGAGAGATTTTACTTGCAAGTCACAGCTTGGAAAATCGTTGGTCCAATCAAAAGAAAACAATAGTTGTGTTATGGGATCCTCCACTCCAACTCAGCACTTACCAATGACAATGACGCATGTCATGTGGTCCCCCCTGTTTATAGGCTTCCATTTGGTCTAGTTTTTCTTTCGTGCACCAGAGAGTCATCTGGTGTTCATTTGGGATGTCATTTGCACCATCGGGTTTGGTTTTCTTTCCTCTATCTTTTGACGAGACCCAGATCTTGAGATCTTCCAAGGAATTTTTGGGCCATTTCCTGAAAGTCACCTTGATTTTTGTTTTATCATGCAAATCACCCCACACACGTACTAGCATGTTCATGAGCCATCTGCTCCATCCATACTGCACAGTTGGACTCATTTTAGTGCCATCCTTCATCCTGCAAGGAGGCCCCCTTAGTGTTCCTCAGTTATTCCTATCAGCCATGTTCACAACATAACCCCTTTCCATACATCGAACACTTCGTCCTTGCTTTCCTGACCATTACAGAGTTTTTGTTAAGCTTTTTTCTGACTCCTAAAAGAATGAAAAGATTACTGAGCACGCTTACATCCTTTCACGCTCATTAAAGTATTTTAATGGGAGTTTATGTGGCCTCGTTTATCTCATTTTTCGAACGACGTAGACTATCAAAAGAAAAATACCACCCTAGCACCTTTAAGCTAGGAACGTTTTCCGTGTATCTTTTTATGCTTTATCGGACATTGGGACTGTAACTTATGAAAAAACTCATTATGGTTTTTCTTTAATCTTTTTTCCAGCCCTCTCATCAAAAACATATCGCCAAGCAATGTTGGTTTAGTTCATGCTCATAAAAGTATTTGAACGACCATCCAATCAGTATAGGTTTAACCTTTTTCGGCTTGGTTGGACTACCTATGGTAAAGAACTATCTCTTCCCCCAAGGTTGTGAGAGTTCTCCTTTGTACACTTGTATCCTTTTTCGGGCTTAAGAGACTATATACAAAAAAAGATACCGCATTGGAGTCTTCTTCCTATTTTCAGACTCTCTAAAAATGAAAACACCATCAAGCATTTACCTTCTTGGGCTCGCTAAAAATCCACTAGATAATATCATATCGAGCTTACTTCTATCCCTTCTTCGTGGTACTTAAACTATGAAGAAGGCCCAAACGGTGTCTTTTTTCACCACCACACATAATGTCACATTATGGTAGCTTTTCCCCACTGGGTCTCCTTTGTTTAGAGCACTGTACGATGAGTCTTCCTTGAGTCACTCTAATATCACTAGTCCAACTACCTCCCTTAGTATATCTGCTTGCAGTTATCCTCTCGGTTTCCAGCTATGATCTCATTCCCATGAGTCTATTTAATTTGTTTCCAGGTCAACACTGCCGTCATACTCTAAACAAAGGAATTTTGAGTCCCCCGTACTCCCCTTCCCCCTTTTCCCCATTCAGTGTGTCATTCTCTTGATTGTTCCACATCTTTGGCTATCCCCCTCACACTTCTAATCAAGGAAACATGATTTCCTTATTAGTTGTAGGTCTCCCTTTGTCGATATCAACACATCTATTCCAGATGATAGACCTAGAGGTTCCTGTATCCTGGTTTCATCCACCTCATTGATGAGTTCCTTGGACCACTTGAAAGGAGTCATTAGTGCCTTTCGTGTTGGTTGTGTCTCTTGTGCTCGAATTCAGCCACATCATCACACTTTTAAGATTCGTACACGATATTGGTTTATTCATTATTTGGTTGAAGACCCCAGTTGTCTATGCATTAGTGAGTCTACTATGGTACCCATACAATCTCATGTCCCTCGTGATTTTCGAGATGCGTTGGCGATAGTGGTCGGAAGCCCTCGATGTTATGCTTCCTTGTACCTCCAGTACTTGATGTTCCACATTGTACCATATAGATTCTGACTCTCAGTCATTGAGTCTATCCAGTTATGTACACCTCCAGATCCAGAAGAGCATCAGTTGTGATGATATTGCATTCCATGAGAATGACATTGTTCCTATGTATCAGTTCTTCAGATTAGTATTTTTATTCAGCGTCCCATTGAGGACACCATAATGTATCACCATTTATATATGTATTTATTGGCTCCCATATTATGAGCTTTGATCCCCATTATTTATTCTTTTGACATTCTTACAAGCATGGGTATGCCCGCCTCGTCCAAATACATGTCACACATTCTATGTATCTCATACATTTTTGAGAAGAAATAAAAAAGAAAAAGCCATCGTAGTTTAAACGAGGAAGCTACACTCCTCCGTGATCCTCGCCAGTCTCTCCACTGTTTTCACCATGTTCCCATGATCTTATGATTTCTATCAGCCATACGATGAGTTCCTTCCCTCACACATCAGGGGTCAATTTTTTAACACTAAAAAGTGTTTACGTAGCTCTTCATGGTCTAAGCCATAGGCATACATCATATTCCCACCATTATTTTCTTCATTTTGACCTTCACAAGTGTATTTCCACTAAAAATGGTCTGAAACATCATTATTCCTTCCCATAAATAAAGGGATGATGATAATTTCTTGTGATTTATCCCCACTCTCTCCCAAAAATAGTAAAAAACCCTAAAATTGAGAATGGGTAAAAAACACTAGATAAATACCATGGACAATAAAATACAATGGGTCAAAAAATCCTAAGACTATACTATAAATACAGTGTGAAGGACTCCTCCAAAACACTTTTTGCCATTTTCTATCAGTCACATTACATATGTTTTCTTCCATTATCTCCATATTTTTCCATGCCATTTCCCACGGTGTACGTTGAGTTCACTACGTACCCATTTTAATCCATTGCCCCCATTTGACAACAAGATGTGGAAGAGATTGGAGACCCAAACTGTGGAGCTACAGAACCACTTCCAAGGACGGCTACGGTGGCCCATTTTCCGAAAGGTATGTTCTTTTTTATTTCTTGCATTAGTTAGTTTTATATATGTGGAAACCCTAAAAAATATTTTCTATTGTTGTCTTGTTTCTTTTGTTATTGTTGAAATCTTCCTTATGCTCTCAACGAGCTAAGGTTGGTGCTTTTGCACATAGTAGGGGATAAATCCCCACTACACAAAGAGGATTATGGTTTGAATATCTGCTTAAAATAATAGGCACGTAGTAGGGGAGAAATTCCCACTACAAAAAGAGGATGATGGTTGGAATACTCGCTTAAAAGAATAGCTTGGTTTCTGGAAGTTAGAGCACTTATGTCACCCATCAAAAGGATATTTTCTTCGTTCCTTAAACTAGAAATATTATGTTCTAAACCATTATAAGGACAATTTTGATCTAAATTTTTTTTATTATTATAAAAGTTGGAATTAATAGGGGAAAAATAATAGATGGCTATCTAGTTTTCTTCATCAATAATGTATGTGATCTCTATCCAAATAAATTGGTTGTAAGGGTATTTCTTATAAATATTGACATGTGGGGATATGTTCTTCCTAATGTAACACGAGATACCCCCAATGCCTCTATGACATGAACTTTTATTCCATATTGACCATAGGACATATATTTCTATATCAGGATGGACCTTGATCTCCTTGTATTCCTAATTTTCAACCAATAATATAATATCAATTTCGCTCAAGATCCATCTTAACGTAGGGTCTTTGCTCCATGGAAATCCTCGATAGTTCGAGGAGAAGATCTGAAGTGTTTCAAAGTATTAATTATTACTATAATTTTGGTTTTTATCTCTAATAAGAGCTTTCATGTTTTTTATTAATGCCCATTTTCCCTCCTTCCTAGCTTCTTTTACCTTTTGGACCTCATTTCTTAATTCGACATAATCCTCTGGAATGAGGTATTCATTTATAAATATCCCCAAACCTTCTCAACTTGATGTCTTACTCGTTATGTTGTATTTTTTTTTGGTAGAGCTAACCTTAACTCGTATTAGTCTTTCTTTATTCTCAATTAATTTCCCCAACTTGTTTGCTTCTATGACACCGATAGTTTCAATTTGTAACCTATTGTAAAGTTTCGTCTTGACAATGGCTAACATATCATATTCTTCCTCCTCTTTTAAACAAAAAAATTATGAGGTTTAAAGCACTTTTGTTACGCTCATGGTCTAAGGCTATGAGCTTATTCATTTATTCTTTAATGGGTTTGAGTTCTATTTTACCTTCTATATTATTTAAGCTTAGGATTGTGGTTATATTATTTAGCGTTAGGTTGTGGCTAATTTACAGCCTGAGTGGGCCTAAAGGTTGAGAGAATGTGTTTCCCCATAGGAGGTCACAGTTTCAAATCCAAAGGGGGGGTAGAGTATGTACACCTCTGTAGACTTTAGCAATTAAATCATTGCATAGAGGGGGGTCCTTTGTCCCGCAAACAAGGGGGTCTCATACACCAATTGGTGTCTCGTTTGGCGGTGACCTTAAAAATATATTATTATTATTATTATTATTATTATTAATCATATCCTTAACTTAATATTTTCTACTATATCTGCCTCTCCTTGTTCGGGTTTTTTTTTGAATTTCCAATGCATGCGGTCTAGTCTCCATTATCTCTACCATGTTCTCCAATTTTTTTTATCTTATTGTCTAATTGTTTTTGGATGTCTTCTTGAAAAATATGTAAATTTATTATGGAGCATGGATTTTAACTCTATCTGGAAATTAGCTTCTCTTTCCTCTCTACATTTCTTTAAGGATTCTATATATTCATAAAGTTTAGCCTCTCCTTCCTCCCTAAATTTCTCTATTGACGCCATAAAATCTTAAAGGTTATGTAGGGTAACTTTGCTAGGTCTTCTTTTAACATTTTTTGGAAAATGTGTTGAATTACTAAAAATAGATTTATGTGAAGGTGTAAAAGTGTATGTAGAAAAAACTAAAAATAGAAAAAAAAAAACTAATAAATAAAATTAAAATAATAATAATTACACTGAAGGTGTTATTTAAGGGGCTTCCTCTGGCCATTTCGTCGTCTTTCAATGGCCAATGACGAGTTTCCCACCGCACATCATGAGAAATGGAATTAATGTAAAAATAAAATGAATTGATCAGCTAAAAGAATGACGAGCCTTATTTACTGGACATAATCGTCTTTAAGACAAGACTGTCAAAGGTCAGACAAGATTCCCATTCATACCATAAAGTATGTCCATCCATGGAATAAACAATGTCCATTGCTCATGGCCATCATTCCATGGCGCATATCAAGCAACTACCATCCGTGATTACTCTCCGGCTTCCCAGAAATACTTTTCGGTAAAAGCTTGACCGTAGTTTTCGACGTTCATGTAGAAGTGAGTGGAGGCTCATAATTGATGAGAGAGGGAAATGTAAATTTAAAATTTGAATGTTTTTTTTTGGTTTTCCCTCTCAATTGTAAATTGGATTGCTCACCCACTTATTTGGATCTGGATCTCTTTCCCTCTGGATTGCAAAGGGAAACATGTGGTTTAGTTAGCAAAAATGGTACGTAGCAAGGGAATTATACGAAATGCATCAATGCCTCTCTGGTTCAGTTAAAGGATAGGTCCACTAAATGACGTGTTTTCCTTACCATTCATGCTTCCCTCGAGTTGGATGGAAGATGGAAGAGTCATGGTAAACCCATCTAGAGAGGAGTCGATATCACTATTTCACATTTTGATAACCTAGTCCCCTTAGCTTTCACATCTTGATAACCTAGTCCCCTTAGCTTTCACATTTTGATAACCTAGTCCCCTTAGCTAGAACGAAGCCTGCATGTGCCAAGGCTGGTCCGATTGGTTTCAAGTGCAGAGGCACAGTTTGGAGTACTCTCTCACTGGACGTCATATAGTCTATAAATGTAAAATCTAAACAATTCCACCACAAAACAAGGGAGCAATACGTTGTTGAAGTTCCATGTGTCTTCATGTGGATCTTCCTACATCCCCAGAATTTGCAAGGCTTTTTTGTTAAGTCAAAGGAAGTTATGAGTAGCTCTCCAAAGTTGAAAATGGAAGAGGGAAGAACTGGATTTTTACATCATATGTATTTGCATATCTTCAAGGAACACACTCAGGCAAGTTATTGCTACAAACTTGATTATAGTGCACTTACTTTTCTTTAATAACTTATTGCTACAAACTTGATTATAGTGCACTTACTTTTCTTTAGTAACTCCTTCCGCTGAAAACTATCTCAGTTTTCTTTCCTTTTGATTCAAGTATTTATATTTCATAAAACTTTTATTTTTGTTGGATTATTTATATTCCATTTAAACGGTTGAATTTCACCAGTTCAGTGTTTTTTATTCGACTATTTATACCACTAAATTTCACCAGTTTAGTGTTTTTCTTATGGGGTAGGGCCATGTAGTATATAATCGCAGGGGCATAGAATTTGGTGATCTAAAACTTTCAAGTTTCTCATGTAATACTCAGGTCAAACGTACATCTTAAAAAGTTAAAATATATGGTGTATTTATCACCATCTTTCAAAATACATTAGTAAATTTTTCTTATGGTGTGTTTATCACCATCTTTTATAACACGTTAGTAAATTTTTCCTCATATTATTTCAGGATTTTCCAGTTAACTTGATGGGTTTAGATGGAGATGCATAAAGATTAAAAAATAGTTGACGATTGAGCAGTTTTATGGAAATGGCATAACCTTTGTAACACATAATTAAATGCTCATTTCACAATGGGCGAGTAAATTTCTCGTTGTTTCACATCTTAAAAAATCGGTGAGTAAATTTTTCCGAACTATTTCAAGATTTGTTTATCTTGATGGGTTTTGATGGAGCTAAATGAAGATTAAAATAAGTTTAAGATTTGCATTGAGAGGTTTTATACCAACAACAAAATCTTTGTAACACAATTGAATTTTGAATTTTGAAAGGAAATATAATGTAAAGCTGTGAATTTATTTTTATTAATAATTTTTTTTTAATGAATAAAGCATGTGAATTCATTCTTTTTAAAAAGAATGAATTATCTATCAAATATCTGAATTCCATAGTAAACCCTCTTTTTACCATGAAGAAAGTACTTAAACCCATTCCTTTGAGAGTGAAATTGGTTTTATAATAGGAAACAGTTGGTTCCTTTATTATCATGGTTTGCATATAGTTAAGATAATGTATTTGAGAAGTAAAATATTGAAATAATTTTTGGTTTATTAAATTAAAATAATAATATATATATTGTAAAATAATATGTATAATTATTTGTAATTAGTGGAATTTGTAAAGTTATGAGAGTTTTATATGAATTTTGAAATGATAAAAATAAAAGGAAAAGAATAAAATGTGTAAATATTAAAATAAAGTAATGTGCTAAAAATGTTATGCAAAATGTTGGTAATTAGTAATTCCAATAATGCTATGCAAAATCATTTGAAAAATTATTGGTAATTAGTGATTCCAATAGTGCTTTGCAAAATCATTTACAACTAGTGAAAAGTATAAATTTATATTTGTTTTATATATATGCTTTGACATTGTTATGGGCTTATTGAATATTGACTTAATGAAAAACCATGGAAAATGAAAAGTTTTTAGAGCACACATTGTTATCATCTCAATCTTTCAATTCTGTAATCCTTTTTGGTTGTACAGGTTTGACTCTCGGACATTACATTTTTAAGCATAATTTATGTAAGTAAGGTGCCCATGTGGTTAATGGTGTATACAAGTCAATACTAAATGGTTTAACATCTCTTTTATTTAGTAATTTTTTTAAACTTAAAAAAAAACAAAAATGGTAGTAAGCAATTTTGGTTTTGATTAAACTTTTCATAACAACCATAAATTGAGATTTTTTTATCTATATCTTTAATTAATGGCATGGTAAATTTTAGGAGCAAACTTAATTTCAGCAAGCTGCAAAATTTGGTTAATAGAATCAAAGTTTTGGAATTATTCAATCCATTTTAAAGTTGTTTAAAGTTAAGTAAAATCCTTGAAATATTGTTTATTATGTGAACTTTCACAGTTTAAATATCTTAGAGAATTATTTTAAATTTGATACTTGAAATTTCTAAAAAATCTCTATGATTTTTATTAAAATAAAGTTAGTTGGCAATAGACTAATATCTCTGATTTATTACAATCCTAAGTGATAGGTCTAAGACTAATATTGAAAATATAATCTATAGTAACATTTTGATCAGCAGGTTTGTCGACCCAATTTGAATGGGTAACGCCATCTAACAAAGTAAGACCCCTTTATTGTAATGAATCGCAAGCTTAACTATACCTCAGATATATCGAATTATCATTTTTGCTACTTTCCAATGGATTTTCATGGGGAATTTGCATATATCAGGAAACAAGCCAAACCAACAACAGAGGAAATATGTCTGAATGATGTACAAATCCAACAAATTCCTGCAGGATTGCATGCACCAAAATTAAGAATTTTGAAGAAGAAGAAAGTTGTGCATCCACCGTCTCGGTTAACCATTTATTTGTATCTGATATTAACCTTATTGGATCTAATATGATCTTATTTGGATCTGATCTGATATTTCTTGGTTTAATATATCAAATTCATAATCTTTCAATACTGCTTGTAGCTATTCTCATCAACGGTGTGAAGAAACAAGCACCACAAGTCTCCTACAAAACTGCGGCTAGGGATTTGATTCCATTTCACAGTTTTGGATCTGTTTTGAATCTATTTAGATCTGATTTACTTTCTGATATGATATTATTTGGTTCATATTTTAAAATCTAAGAGCTTTCAATCATGCTTGTAGCTGCTCTCACCAATTTCGGTGTGAAAAATCAAGTACCGCACTTTCTCTTCAAAAATGCTGATGGAGATTTGGTGTTAGTTTCCTCATATGAGGTTGTTGATATTTTATTATGTGATTCATTAGCTATTTCAGAAGCTATATCAGACTATGGAGCTCAATCATTCGCTCTCAACAGTCCCAGTTCTTCTCTACCATTGATCACATGCTCATCTCCTCATAGAACTGGTAAAGAGGAAGATTTTCTGCATCCGCCTGGACACTTGCTCCTAACACTTGGGGTTGTTCTTACCACTCATGGTTCTTTGTTCATGGCTGAAACATATCAGTTTATTGAGTATTCCTCACATGTTCTGAATCCTCAAGAATCTTTTCTCACTTATCAGTTGACTTCAGTTGCTCTACATGGGTCCAGTCTTCATCCGACAGTTGTCTATATTTCTAATTTAGTTGAGCATGTCATTCTTCTTCCAAAGAGGAAGATTCCTCCAGACATAATTATGGAGAGGTTCACATGCTAGGCCCCAGGATACCTATGCACAGAAGAACCAGATTGATCCTGATTCTATCTACTTAATTAGAGGGGGGGATTTTTTTTCCCATGTGGTTTTTTCCCAGCACCTTGTTTTGAGGAGTTACTTTCCTTTACTTGATGTAATGGGTGACCTATGGTCTTAGTTACTAGGGCCCAAAGATTGTCCAAGTTAGCATTCAGGGGGGGTGTTAGGATTATTAATCCTCCCTTGTCCAATTTGGTCATATGTCTAATTCGGGAGTCATGTCTAAATCGGGAGTCCATCCAGACTATTTTTAGTCATTAGCACCATTGGGTCCACTTGGCCTAATTGGGGAACATGTTTTAGTTACTAAAGTGTGGGGAACACTAATTGAGGCTTACTGCCACTGATTGCACTTAATTGCATCAGTTTAGGAGCCTCCTAGACCTATCCCTACAATTTAGGAGCCACTGGGAGTGCCTAAACCAACCAAGGTCAGTTCAGTTCAGTTGATGACTAGTCAAGCTAAGTTAGGAGTCAGTTACATTCAGTTCTAGTCCTCTACATTCAATTAGCACTAGGTTTACTTGACCGCACTTAGGAGGGGCACATTTCTCACCTACCACAGTCAGAGCCTTAATCAACATTGAATGTAACACTTGATTTGTGTTTTAGAACTCCGATGAACTCTGGTTATGGTTTAGACAAGGTCAGTTAACAATTGAGTCTTCCAATAGTGATTTAGACAAGGTCTTAGTTACCTACAGACAAGTAGAGTCTAATAAATTCGAATTTCCTCATGTGGATTCGAATTGCTTGTGTCTATTAAAGCCATTGTACTTCATTGTAATTATTATCTAATTACTATTTGATTAATCAAAAGCATTCACAGCTGCAAGCCAGTTTTGCATTGTTTCATTCTTCAATAATTGAGTAAATTGTGTGATCTATCCTGTGAGTTGTGTGTTTGTCCAAAGATCTATGTGCTTAATTTAATAGGTTGAAGAAGTCTATAACCTTTTACATCTTCAGAATATCTACACTAGTACAAAATGAGGAATTAGCTACTACGTGACTAAAAATTCTAGTTGCCACAGGTTTGTCAAGTGATTTACTACTAAATATGAGCAATTTTGATTGACCCAACTATAAACAACTAAAATTAATGACTAATTTAGTCACCAATTAACAAATATGACTAGATGATAAGTGACAGAGTTAAAAATGACTAAGATAAACGACTAATTTAGTCATGACATAAAAATGACTAGCTAGAAGAATATGAATTAGTCATTTATGTTAGTCATTTTTAATTGTGTCATGGAGAATTGCAATTTTGACAATGAAGTGTAAATTTTGTAAATTGTGTACCTTCTATTAGTAATATCGGTGCCATGCACCTCGATCTTCAGAGATCCAACAAAGCAATCAGACGAATTTTCTCTTGACCATCTTTAACCCTGCTGCAGCATTGAAGCAAACCCTGTTAAGCACGTGCCAAAGAAAAAATAGTTTCCTTATATTACATCAATTACGAATTAGGTACTAGAACCAATACCATATCAATAGCTAGAAGCATCATAGCTAATTGTTGGTCATATGTGTCGTCCACGACCCTTTCCACTAATCACATCTTTTGGGTCGATGATAGTTCTTATGCCAAAGGTAATTATCAAAAACTGATGACAATGTCAATAATCATTATGATGATGGTAATGAAGACGATCATGATGATTACATGAATGACGATTATGATGATAATGACAATGATGATGCCAACAACAACGATGGTTATGATGGCAATGATGACATTGTTGATCATGCGATTATATGATGAGAGTGAGTGATCACAATTGCAAGAGAAGATTTTCCTCCTGTAGTGAGCCTTCTAGATCTTAGTTGCAGATTATAATTTTTTCCAGGGAAGAGTCACTTCTTTTTTGTCTATTGGATCCAAGATGGATCTAGGGTTTGTATATCTAGTTTGCAGAGAGAATTTGAATAATTTTCATGTGTGTTTTGTTGTAGATCCAAAGGGTTTATCTGAAGGATTATTGTAGAGTTGTTGTAATCAAATCCAGCAACAAGAAGAAGACAAACATTTGTTGGTTTACCCCAGTTGGGGTTTCCAGGGTAAATCCTTGTGTCTATTTTGTGTGCTTTCATTTTGTTGTTCTATTGTGCATTTATGGTTTCTTATGTAGTTGTATTCTCAGTCATTAATATTCAGTAGTTAACTGAAGAACACATTAATAGTTGTCGCTATTCAAGAACTTTATAAGGGTATAAGAGTATAACTCCTCAGAAGTTCCAAGTCAAAATCACGAGTCTAAGAGTATAAATCGTCATTCCTATTACACTTAATACAATTTTATGATTTCGATGTGATATTAGTTGTTTACTATCAAGCAATTTCTGCCTTTCATCTTTCACATAAAGAGATTTATTTGAATTACCCTCACCTTGTTACCGAGGAAGTTGTTCTTCACCGCACCCAATTTGAATCTAAAAAAAAATTGTTTGTTTCAAAGTAAAAGGATTGTTTGTTTGCATATGTGATTAATGCTTTCAATTGTTCGATTTTAAATAATATCGATCCTTTCTCATTCTTCCAATTGACTATAAGGTAAAATATGCAATTTTTTGGATTGATTGCAAGAGTAGAGCTTGGAAGTAAGCCAGTTCAGTTGGAAAAGGTAAGGTCAATTTATTAATATACTCTGCTAGATGATCGAATAGCAACTTATGATGAACACTATTAAAATATTTCCTAAAATCCCCTCTAATAAAAAATCTCACCCCTATCCAATTCTGTATTTTATGGAACAGCATATGGGTTTTCACCCCTTCCTGAAATCGAATGAAACGGGGAGAAAGATTGGATCATATATTTGTTCTAGGACCGAGGCCATTGATCTGTACACTATTCGGCCTATGGGAGAGGGAATAGTAAGTGGTCGTTTAGAAGACTTTATTTTATATACAAGAATGTGTTTCATACTTGCGAAGTGGAAGGATCCATCTAACAAAGAATGAGTGATCTCGACCAACCATTGGTGGGATAGGTTAGAGTGAGTATCCATGGTAGATATTTTAGCTCCTCATACGATACAATTAGATTGGTTTTATTGACAAATTAGGGCATGAGATTCGTATATTTACCTTCTGAATTAACTGTAAACTTCTCTTGGTACATGAATGGTTTAAATATCAATAATTGTGAATTCCTCTTCGAATTCATTATTGATCTGTGTTATTTATGTGGCTCTGAATTACAACTGCATAGTACCCAAGATTGTCACTGTAAATAATATGAATTGCCGAAAAATGGTGTAACTCTGTTGTCGTGTTCCAACGGCTTGAAGCCTGATTTTTCGCCTTCAAAACCTTGTTCTCCTGGTTCAACTATAGAACATACTATAATGATGACAAAGTCTAAGAAGAATAAAATCAGTGTGGACAATGGTGATGCTACTGAAAATCACCATTGTCCACCATTGAAAATTAGTGTGGACAATTTATTCACCTTTTGAATGGTTAACTTGAATAGATTTTAAATTTATAGCCAGGATTCAGTAGAAGTCATTATGTTATATTTATTCCTAAAGGTTTGTTTCCAAAATGATGGTTTTGAGAGTGTCCTGATTCTTTGTTGTTACAAGAAGTGACACTCAAGTTGAATTCTAGAACCAACACTAGCAAATGTAGGTTTCATATTTAGGCAATCACAAATTCAGGCAAGTTAGGGAAGAGACTAGTCCACTCTTAGTAGAGAACTAATATGCTTGTGTGCAAGCAAAAAGGATAGAAATCTATGTTTATCAACTCTAATTATACCCTGGGTCCCCAAACCTATAGAGCATAGATAAGATAATATTATTAATGTCCCTAGAAGAGTAATTTGGCACTTGGGACTAAAGGAAGTGATCCTAATGTATTGCTAATGGTAATCATGTTTCAGGGCCTGATGCACATTGCTTCTGGAAATGAATGAGAATTGTAGGAACATAAACTGATAGTAACAGGGATGCTGGAGCATCAAGTAATGCTAGAAAAACACTCCAATTTCTTCTTAGGCTCGGGAGTGACAAGCTGGTGAAAATTTTATGTGTGATAAGGTAAAATGGATTTCGGGAGGATCAAATCCCTTGACTAGTTATTTCATTGATATGCATGCTTCCATGGTAAGGAGAGAGAATATATTGATTGAGTAATGTGTCTTTCATGGAAAACTGAAAAAGAAGCATTAGGGGAACACAAAACTGCATCTAAGAGTTCTCCAGTATTGAATGAGCGGAAGCTGTTTTCACATGTCACATGGCTTGGACTTGCTGCTAGGTATGATTCTCCAGCTCTTAAAGAAGGCCTATCTGGAGAGTTTTCCCTAGTTTCAATGGCTTCTACTTCAAATAGCATTAATACAGAAATAGCTGGTGTTTCTGTAGATATTGGTATGTGAGCGAAACTATTTTACGTATTTTATGTGTCTCAAAACTAGTCAATGTCATACTACTATTTGTCATCGAGTAGTTTTCCAATTAATTTTTGATGTTATTAGCATAATTGATATCTTTTCCTTTCCTCTTAACATTGCATAACATTTTTTTATGTAGTTGTGCCATGCATTGGATCTATCTTTTGTTGATTACTTTGTAGTTGTCTTAACAGTTTCAACTAGGGGGAACACAAGGAAACATACAAAATTTGATTGTTGTTAGGAATGATCACAGTCTAGAAGGATGTAGCACAGTCTAGAAGGATGTAGGGATAAATAAATTTCTTCTAAGATCCCTCTATATTTGATTTCTTATGTTAATCTAGTCTAAAATCCTTGTTCACTTGCTATTTTAAAGCTGGACAAATTAAATCATTTATCTATTTATTAAACTTGCGTAACTGTGATGACATGCAATTGTAGGAATTTTGTTGATTGCCAGCATCATTTGCTGGTCAAGGTAAAGAAGTTTGCAAGCATTAATTTTATAGTGCACATTATTAGAACTTCTAATGGTTTAGTGTTGCAGACTTGTGACCAATTGTGAAAATTACTTTTCCTCATCACATACAAACATTTCTTTGGTATAATTTCATGGAGACTGCTAGAAACAAATCATAAACAACCAGATGTTGATGATTGAAGATCATTAATGGTTGGTGTGGACCACTTGAACTTGGTTCATGCATGCCCATATTCTTGATGTTGGACAGATGATTAGCCCAATCTATGATAAACTTTGAATCTCCATAACCTTGAAATTGTTTAATACCTCCATTTTCAGTTGTTTTCCACAGTCTGAATGTAGACTTCTATCGTGCTTGCCGCTTTACTAGCCTCATAGTTTAGCAACAAATGAAAATAAGAGTCGTTAGTACAAGTCTTTTCTGAATCAGATAGGAGAGTGAATTTTCTAACTTCTTATTTGGTTTAGGTACCCTTTTGTAACAACAAAGTATATTTAGAAAGCTTGTCTGCCATTGCGTTGAAATCTTGGCAAATGTGTCGAAAAAGGATTACTATTATGGTTTCAAAACATTTTTTGACCTCTTGAACTTGGTTCATGCAGGCCCAAATTATCGATGCTGGAAAGACGATTAGCCCAATATATGATAAACTTTGAATCTCCATAACCTTCAAATTGTTTAATTCCTCCATTCTTAGCTGTTTTCCACAGTCTGAATGTAGACTTCTTCCCTGCTTGCCCCTTTACTAGCCTCATAGTGTAGCAACAAATGAAAAGAAGAGTTGAAAAAAACAAAGCACTAGCTCCACAAATACCTGATACTCCTTTTCATGCTCTCTTGAAAAGACCTAGGCTTTTCTTTATCAATATAATGCATTAGTGAACAGCTGGAAGGTTTTTCTTTTGGAATCCTTTTTCAGTCCATTACCTCTCTAATCCTGTGTGCTACCTGGGCAACTGTGAAGACATGTTCCAGGAAGATCATCAAATTTCTTGACATCCATATATCATATATAAGCAAAACATGGAAGCCTGAAAAGTTGCTATAGTTTTGTCACCAATGCAATCCTAGACAATCTACCAAGCTATGCCTATATATATCATCTTGATCTGTCCCCTGTAACCTGTGACATGTCAAGTAATATAGATCTAGAGAAGGTGCACAAGATGGACAAGTGATCCATAGACTCAGCATTGCATTTGCATATGATAAATCACCCTTGTCTGCACCAATATCTCATTTTCCCACTGGTAGTACTTTATTAGCCAGTACCAACCATATTAGTGTTTTTGTTTCTAAAGGGTTGAATAGGTTCCAAACAACTGTCCTCCAGGATGCTCTCTCTTACATGAGTTGCTACACTTTGGTAGCATAACCTATTTTGACCCACGGAGCACAATAGAGCTCACAATTCCATAAATAGATCTCACGGTTCCATAAATAGAGCTCATGGTTCCACGAACAATTCTCATGGATCCATAAATAGAGCTCACGGTTCCATAAATAGAGCTCATGGTTCCACCAACAATGTTCATGTATCCATAGCTAGAGCTCATGGTTCCACCAACAATGATCATGGTTCCACTAACGATGCGCATGGTTCCACCAACAATGATCATGGATCCATACTTAGAGCACATGGTTCCACCAACAATTACCATAGTTACACTAGCTTAGAGAATATGAAAAGCATGATACCCAATTATGTAATTTGAAGTACATTGTCCTCATTAACATGAAAGAACATATTGTGTGCCTTGGCCATGATTATCTAACAAACCAAGGGGGAGCCCCTTGAGCCCCTGTAACCTAGTGAACAATATTTGTGATTCCTTAGACAATACACAAACACATTTCCCATTACTCATGGTTCCACTGACAATACTCATGATTCCACCAATAATGTTCATGGTTCCATAACTAGAGCTCATGGTTCCGCCAAATCATGACCATTACTCATGGTTCCACCAGCAATGCTCATGGCTCTACCATCAATGCTCGTAGTTCCATCAACAATGTTCATGGTTCCTAAATAGAGCTCATGGTTCCACCAACAATGCTCGTGCTTCCACCAATAATGCTAATGTTTCCATAAATATATCTCATGGTTCCATCATTAATGCTCATGGTTCCATAAATAGATCTCATGATTCCACCAACAATGCTCATGGTTCCACTAACAATGTTCATGGATTCATTAGCTTTGTTTGAGATTCAACTACTAAATCTTCATCCTCCATGCTCATAGACTTTGTTTGGGAAATAAGTACAAACAATGGGGATATCAACTATGACCAGAAATCTATTAGGAGTGTTGTTGTTGACCATTTTAAAACACTTTTCTCTCAAATGCAGGGGTTCAATATGGAGAATCAGTTAAAAACTATTGAAAATTTCCCTCGTTATTTTGAGAATGAGGATTGTCTTTCTATTGGTAAGCTGGTATCTATGACAGAAGTCAAAAACACTTTGAAGTTATTCACTAAGGACAAAAGTCCATGCCCTGATGGCTGGACGCTGGTTTTTTTTTGGAATTTCTTTGATCTATTTGGGCAAGAGATTTATGATGTAGTGGAAGAAACTCGGGTTCAAGGAAAAATTAATGAGGTTCTGAACTCTACTTACCTAACTCGTATTCCCAAAAAGAATTGTCCTGATACCTTTAATGATTTTCGCCATATTTCTCTTTGTATTCTACTTTACAAAACTGTTTCCAAGATTATAGCAGAAAGATTGAAACCATTTCTGGGTAATGCTATCTCTAGAGAGAGGTTTTATTTCTTACCAGATAGGAAAATAATTGATGCAGTCGGGATATTTCAAGAATGTTTACACTCTCTTAAAATTCAAAAAAATTATCCCTTCTTTTTAAAACTAGATCTTCTTAAGGCCTATGACAGAGTGTATTGGTCCTTTCGAAGGTTAAATCTTATTTAGATTCACTTATCTCCTGATATTGTTGATTGGATTATGATTTGCGTCTCCTCATCCAGATTGGTTGTGCTCATTAATGGTGATCCATCTACATACTTCAAAGGAAACATAAGTATCCTCCAAGGGTGTCCGCTTTCCCCTTACTTGTTTATATTAGCTATTAAAGGCCTTAGTATTCTTATTCGTCAGGAAAAAACCCAAAAGAAGTTTTCTAGTCTTAAGGTTTCCAGGGGGATTTTTATCTCTTATCTCTTGTTCATCGATGATGTTGTCATTGTTGGAGATGGTTCTATAGATGAATGGATTCATTTACAGAATATTTTAAAGATCCTTTGTGAAGCATCGGGCTTGGAGGTAAGTGAAAAGAAACTTCTCTCATATATTTCTGTAAGGATCAGGCCTTGAAATATTCTTCG
>LPNX010440951.1:214524-246772 GCA_001517045.1 Pseudotsuga menziesii | reverse complement strand
TATGTGTGTGTGGGTGAGAGAGAGAGAGAGAGAGAGAGAGAGAGAGAGAGAGAGAGAGAGTTCCATCACTAGTCATGCACTAGTACTATATGTTCTCTATATGTCTACCAGTTTTCGTAAGTTTATTCCATCATTTAGTCACTCAAAAACTACACCCACAAAAACATATACCTTATAATTTGTCCCAAAAATAAAAAGTGTCCATTAAAAAATATCTAACTTTATATAGTTAAGAACATTTTCAATAGAAAAATTTTATATTTTTGGAAACGTCATTCAATTTTCTACATTTCTTCTTGTTTACTCACTGCAAGATTCATTGTGTAAGTGTCTTAAAATATCCATGTAAGTTGATGGATGCTTGTTTTTTCAGTTTTCTATTGCATCTAACGCGTCAAAAGAGACCCTCAAAAACTTGCACACACCCCTAATATTATTCCACCAAATATGTTCATGGTTCCATCAAATATAAGTTTGTTATAGTTGGTCCCACCACCAAATGTCCATGGTTCAACTAACCTTGTTCAAGGATCCATATGCATTTCTCATGATTTGGCTAACTCTTGACCATATATGCATTACTCACCAAATGGTCCATGGTCCATAAATAATTCTTATGATAGTCATGATTCCACCAACATTGTTCAAGGTTCCTTAATTACATGTGGTTTTGTATGTGTTGTACATGGTTCCACCCATATTGTTCACAGTTCTATTAATGGTGTTCATGGTTCCACAAGCATTGATCATGGTTCCACCCCTCAAATTCTCATGGTTCCAAGAATATTGTTTAAGGTTCCTTATAGGGTTCCACCACCTCATGACCATTGCTCCTGGTTTCACCAATAATGCTCATGTTTCCATAAACCCTGAGCATTGATGGGAGCTCTATTTATGGAACCATGAGAATTAATGGTTGTGAGTTGGTGGTGGAACCATGAGCATTGGTGGTGGAACCATGAGTAATGGTTGTGAGTTGGTGGAACCATGAGCATTGTTAGTGGAACCATGAGTAATGGGAAATGTGTTTGTGTATTGTCTAAGGAATCACAAATATTGTTCAGTAAGTTACAAGGGTTCCAGGGGCTCCCCCTTGGTTTGTTAGATAATCATGGCCAAGGCACACAATATGTTTTTTCATGTTAATGAGGACAATGTACTTCAAATTACATAATTGGGTATCATTCTTTTCATATTCTCTAAGTTAGTGTAACCATGGGCATTGTTGGTGGAACCATGTGCTCTAGGTATGGAACCATGATCATTGTTGGTGGAACCATGAGCTCTAGCTATGGATACATGAACATTGTTGGTGGAACCATGAGCTCTATTTATGGAACCGTGAGCTCTATTTATGGAACCATGAGCATTGTTCATGGAACCTTGAGATCTATTTATGTAATAATGAGCATTATTGGTGGAACCATGAGCTCTATTTATGGAACCATGAGCATCAATGGTGGAACCATGAGTAATGGCCGCAAGGTGGTGGAACCATCATAAGTGACCTTAAACAAAATTCAAGGTAAATGATATTTTTAGAGATGGAGCCATGAAGAATGTAAATGGAACCATGGGCAATTTTGATGGAACCATCAACAATGCGAATGGAACCTTGTACAATGCATGCAACACCATGTGCAAACGAACCTTGAATAACATTGGTGGAGCCATGAATATCATAATAATTATTTATGCACCATAAAGCATTTGTTGAGTAATGAATACTTGATCACGAGGTAGTGGAATCCTGAATAATGCAAATGGAACCTTGAAACAATTTGTGTTGTTGAAACCATGAAAAAATTTTGTGGAAATTTTTTGCATATTTGTTGGTTTAGTCTCCACCCAATTTAATGGATCCATGAACATTGTTGGTGGAACCATGAGATTTATTTATGGAACCATGGGTATTGTTGGTGGAACCATGAGCATTTATGGGATATATATTTATGGAACCATAAGTATTAGTGGTGGAACCACGAGTAATGGTCACAAGGTGGTGGAGCCATGGGCTCTATTTATGGAACCATGAGCATTATTGGTGGAACCATGACCATTGTTGGTGGAACCAAGATCTCTATTATGGGATCACGAGCTCTATTTATGGAACCGTGAGCATTGTTGGTGGAACTATGAGTGTTGTTGGTGGAACCGTGAGCATTGAAACATGTTAAAGGTTCTATTGTTCATAATAAATTATGCTTTGGTTTAAACAATAGTTATGAATGGATATAATTTTTGTTTTTAGTGCGGAAATGGGTTCACCGATATGTAAAACTCTTATTATATTATAAGTTACTTTTCCTTCTTGGTATTTTGGCTACCTTAAATATTTCCCTTCTAATTATTTTAAGCACAAGGAAAATGAACATTTCTAAAAAATTTCAGGCTAAAGATTTTAAATTTTAAAGCCATTTCTTGTTTGATTAAGTGATTCAGAGTAATTAATTTAAAGTAAATGTGGTCATTGAGGATGACAACATACACACACTTTCACTCACTTTCCTAAAACACCGCATACACACACTTTCACATTATTATGAGATAGATTTCAATAATGTCAGGTTCGACACAAATTTCTCTCCCAAATCATTAACTACTCTTCATTGAAACTATCATTCCTTGAGTCTATAATCTCCCACTAGTGACCTCTTATTAGATGAACCATGAGCATTATTAGTGGAAGCATCATTAGTGGAACCATGAGAATTGTTGGTGGAACCATGAGCATTATTTGTGGAACCGTGAGCATTGTTGGTGGAACCAAGAGCACTATTAGTGGATGCATTATTGGTGGAACCATGAGCTCTAGTTATGGAATCGTGAGCATTATCAGTGGAACCATGAGCATTATTAGTGGAACCATGAGAATTGTTGGTGGAACCATGAGTAATGTTGGTGGAACCATGAGCATTGTTGGTGGAACCATGAGCTATAGCTATGGAACCACCATGAGCATTATTGGTGGAACCATGAGAATTATTAGTGGAACCATGAGCATTGTTGGTGGAACCATGAGAATTATTAGTGGAACCATGAGCATTGTTGGTGGAACCATGAGCATTATTAATGGATCCATGGACATTGTTGGTGGAACTATGAGACTTGGTGGAGGAACCATGAGAAATGGTCACCAAGTGGTGGAACCATGTACATTTATGCAAACATGAGCATTATTGGTGAAACCACGAGAATTATTGGTGGAACCATGGGCATTATTGGTGGAACCATGCACATTTATGGAACCAAACGCATTTATGGAACCATGAGCATTTTTGGTGGAACATTGAGCACTATTGATGGAACCAAGAGATTTGTTTATGGAACCATGAGCTCTATTTATGGATCCATGAGCATTGTTGGTGTGACCATGGGATTTATTTATTGAACCATGAGCTCTATTAATGGAACCATGAGCATTAGTGGTGGAAGCATGAGTAATGGTCGCAAGATGGTGGAAACATCCTAGGGACCTTGAACAAAATTCATGGTAAATGAGATTGTTAGAGGTGGAAACATGAAGAATGTAAATGGAACCATGAACAATTTTGATGGAACCGTTAACCATGAACATTGTTGGTGGAACCATGAGTTCTATTTATGGAACCATGAGTATTATTTATGGAACCATGAGCATTGATGGGAGCTCTATTTATGGAACCATGAGAATTAATGGCGAAACCATGCGTACTAGTTGCAAGGTGGTGCAACCATGCACATTTATAGATTCCACCACATTTACAGATTCCATGCACATTTATGGGTTCAAGGTTCCATATGCATTTCTCATGATTCCACCACCTTGTGACCATGTATGCATTACTCACTAAATGGTTCTTGGTTCATAAATAATTCTTATGATATTCGTGGTTCCAACAACATTGTTCAAGGTTCCTGAATGGTTCTTTAATTGCACATGGTTTTGTATAAACATGGATCCTTTAAAACGTTCAGCCACCTCATGACCATCACTCATGGTTCTGAAATTAGAGGTCATGGTTCCACCAACAATGTGCATGGTGCCATTAACTTTGTTTCAAGATTCAACCACCAAATGTCTAAGATTATGTCGCCAAAATTTTTACAGTTTCATCAACACTAACATTATTCAAGGTTAATTAATTGCACATGGTTTTGTATGTACATGGTTCCACCCACATTGTTCACAATTCCATCAAAATTGTCCATGGTTTTCTAGAAACATTAATCATGATTCTGCCCCTAAATGGTCATTTTTCCATGAATTTTGTTCAAGGTTACATGTATGGTTCCATCGCATTGAGACCATTACTAATGGTTCCACAAACAATGCTCATGATTCCATAAATAGAGCTCATGGTTCCACCAACAATTCTCATGGTGCCATTAACTTTGTTTAAGATTCAACCACCAATCATTCTCACAGTTACATAATTAGGGCTCATGTTTCCAACAACAATGCTCATGGTTCCACCAATAATGTTCATGGTTCCATATATAAAGCTCATGGTTTGCATGCCCTTGGGTTGAATCTTTGAAGCAAATATGAGGAGCAAAGAAAGCTAGGATCAACCTTCATAAACTAGGTACATACTATTTCTTTCCTTTTAACTCTTGAAGTATATTTGCTCGATCTTTTACTATAATCAAGAGTTTATATTGGCTACAATCAAGCCTTAGATGTACAACTTAGGTATCCCAATATGTTAGTTATTTAACCCCATCCATTTGGAAAAATCCTTAACAATAGAATTTATCTGAATTCACTGAGCTTTAGATCAGGAAAAAAAACTCCACAAACATTGGATCACCATAGGCTCTGTCTAGGCATCCTTGATATTGTAATAATGCTCCACTTTCATGCAGATATTTTTTGAATACTAACATTGCAAAACCACATGCACCTCGACCAGAAGAAGAATAACTAGTTATCAAACCCTTTTGGGTCTCTTTGAATGAGAGGGGAGTTCATATTCTCTAGGGAAATCTAGTACATATTTTTTTGAATCCTCAAGAAATGCATCCACAAGCTTGAGCCCTCATATTTGAGACTATGAGGTCTATAATTGGGTTCATAGACATTAAAGGGTCTGAATTGGGTTTAAGAAGCGAGTGAAGTAAACGTTCCTTTTTGGTACCATATGGAGAGGGAATTTCCTTGGGATTTTTATTGCATATAGTTTCCAGTTTATCAAATTAAATTAAGGACAAATCAAAATCCTCAAACATGTCATGAACAGATACCTGAGACTCTACACCAGTCGGATTCACAGCTTCCATTGATAGAATGAAGTCCCTCAACACTATAACATCATGATGCTCCTCCCTAGTTATATATGATGACCTAACAAACAATTCCTTGTTTAAACCAGAAGGGATATGGTAGTCCCGCAACAGAATCCTCTCTTCAATCCTTTGTGATGCCTTGATTAGAGAGAAAGGTAAGCTCATAAATATTGGAATAATTAGTATTATCAATACATCTAGTGAATCCATAAAGAAGAATAAAACCAAGAATACCATTAATACACATCCTCACAACAATAACCAAAACAAGGGCCCAAAACCCTATGAACTAACTCATCCTTCCAATCTTGATAAGGAAACCAAATACAAAGATAAGAAGACTAAGATCCATTGTAATTTTTGTGTGAAATATGGTAATGTGGAATCTAATTATTTCAAGAAGATGTAAGCCCTAGAAGTAGCAAGGAAGAACCACAACATCAACCTTGATTCATCTCTTCACTCTTCAACTCATGGACATGCATTTTGTTCTTTGTGGTTTTCTTTTAATGTATCTTCTTCCTCTTCTGCTAGTGAGTGGCCCATTGATTCTAGAGAATATTATCATATGGATAAGGATAATTCCATTTTTTCATCTCTAAATGAATTCAACACGTACTGATAGATATCTTAATGTTGTAGGAACTTGAATAGTTTAGCTAGATCATGGTCAGTTCAATGATATATTATGTTCTCCAAGGATTTGTTACAATTTGTCCTCTGTCTATCAAATCATTTATGATGGTGACTTGGAAAGATTGTAGAGTTTACACCTCAACAATTTGTAATCAAATATTTCAAATATCCTAACAATGTCCTAGCTACTTGAATTGTTGATGATATTACTAGGTTCCACAGATTCAACAACTTTGGGTTATCACCTTTTCCACCAGTTTTTATTTCTCATAGGAATGACGTGAGCAAAATTTGGCATGAGTTATTTGGTCATCTAAACTATCGCTCATTGTAGCAACTATATAATTAGAAAATGGTGACTTGTCTTCCTCTCATCTCTTGCAAATATGGTGTTTGTCCTGGGTGTGTTCTCGACAAAATATCATAAGGGCAGTTTTCAAAAACATGCCTCTTTGCATGCCTCGCTCCCATTGCAACTTGTTCACAATGATTTCTGTGTTTTTGTTCCTTCTGATTCTTTCTATGGCTTCAAGTATTTCTTAAGTTTCATTTATGAATTCACCAAATGCACTTCGGTATGCTTCTTAAAACTTGAGAGTGATTTTTTTGACAAGTTCTTGGCCTACAAGGCCCTTTTAGAGAAACAATATGTACAACAAATATACAAGTTGGGACATATAATGGAGGTGAATAAGTAAACATAAAATTTACTAATTATTACATTACATAGGGAATTCAGGTGCAACATACTAATCCATATACACCACAATAGAAATTAGTTATTAAGAGAATGAATCACACATTAAAAGAAATGACCAACTATATGGTCCAAACTAAGGGACAAGTCATTAATTTTGGGCTAAAGCCATTAATTGTGCCAATTACATAATTAATTGCACTCCCACCAAGGCTCTAAAATATATAACAATGGAAAAATCATGGAGTAAAATTAAACCAATCGTTAGACATTTCCATGTGTTTGGTAGTGAAGCATTGGCCCATATTCCTAATAAAAAACAGAAAGCATTGCAGCCTAAGAGTGCAAAGTGCATATTTGTTAGATATTTTGAAGATGTAAAAGGTTATAGACTTCTTCAACCACATTCCAATGATATAATTATTAGAAGAGATGTTCAAATTTATGAAAATATCTCATGCAACAATCCTAATTCGACATATGTGCCGTTTGTGTCCTACGATCCATCTTCAGTGCTTGTCCCAGTTTCTACTCCCAACTTCCATTTGATAATGTTCCAAATCCGACTTCTTGTCCTGATGACAACAGTGATGATGAAATTCCACCTCTTCCTACTCATTTTCCTCCAGTTGCACCAACACAATTGCTTCCTTGATGGGTCAGCACAACATGAGAAGAAACCGGTGATCTTTCTGGTGATTCAAAAAATCAACACATAACACATTCATAGTTCCAGTGAGCGTCTTTTGTTTTGGCTCAATTTTTAGAGAATCATGATCCATAGACATTTGCAGAAGATTTAGGCCATCCAAATTAACTATAAATGACAGATATCATTCCTTAATGGAGAACATCACTTGGGATCTTGTGCCTCTTCCAATAGGAAGAAAACTTGTCAAATGTACAAATGGGTGTATAGAACCGAGTATACATATGATGAAAGTGTCAAAATATTTAAGGTGAGGAGAGTTGCTAGAGGATTTTCCCAATTTGAAGGAATTTACTACAATAAGAACTTTCCCCTCTGACCAAAATGAAATCCATCCATCTTGTTCTATGTCTTATCACTTCACATAAATGGGAGGTCCATCAAATGGATGTCAAATCCACTTTCTTTTATGGGGATTTGCAGGAATAAATTTACATGAAACAACCACCTCCCTATGTTCACAATGACGTTGCCCTTCTTTGTCACCTTAAAAAAAGTATATATGGCATTAAGTAAGCTCCTTGAGCTTCATATGCCAAAAATGATAGCTTTCTCCTTGACATTGACTTTTCTAGATGCCATTTTGACCCCAATGTTTTCCAAAAAAGTCAAAAACCATCTCACCATCCTTGTTTTTAATGTTGATAATATTTTTCTTACTAGTAGTGACCATAACCTTTTAATCCATGTGAAATCCAGCCTTAAGAAGAAACTAAGAAGAAATTTGAAATGATAGCCATAGGACATTTGCATAATTTTTTTGTCCAAGTTCTGCAAACCAAAGAAGTATTTTTCCTTTCTCATTCTAAGTATTCTTGTGATCTTATTTATTTCTTTCACATGGAATATTGCAAACCAAGTCCATCTCCTTTTCAGTATGGAGTCAAACTTTCTACCACTTGCACTTCACGCGAAGTAGATGCCACATTGTATCGTTAGCTAGTATGTAGTCTCTTGTACTTGACTCGTACTCATCCTAATATTTCCTTTACTGTTGGTTTGGCTTATTTCCTGATATATGCAAATTCCCCATGAAAATCCATTGGAAAGTAGCAAAAATGATAATTCAGTATTCCTGACGTATAGTTAAACTTGTGATTCATTACAATAAAGGGGTCTTACTTTGTTAGTTAGTGTTACCCATTCAGATTGGGTCGACAAACCTGCCGATCAAAATGTTACTATAGATTATATTTTCAATATTAGTCTTAGACCTATCACTTAGGATTGTAATAAATCATAGAGATATTAGTATATTGCCAACTAACTTTATTTTAATAAAAATCATAGAGATTTTTTAGAAATTTCAAGTATCATGTTTAAAATAATGCTCTAAGATATTTAAACTGTGAAAGTTCACATAATAAACAGTATTTCAAGGATTTTATTTAACTTTAAACAACTTTAAAATGGATTGAACAATTCCAAAACTTTCATTCTATTAACCAAATTTGGCAGCTTGTTGACATTAAGTTTGCTCCTAAAATTTACCATGCCATTAATTAAAGATATAGATAAAAAAATCTCATTTCATGTTTGTTACGAAAAGTTTAATCAAAACCAAAGTTGCTTACTACCATTTTTGTTTTTTTCTAAGTTAATAAAAAAATTACTTACTACCATTTTTGTTTTTTTTATGTTAAAAAAAATTACTAAATAAAATAGATGTTAAACCATTTAGTATTGACTTGTATACACCATTAACCACATGGGCACCTTACTTACATACATACTTAAAAATGTAATGTCTGAGAGTCAAACCTGTACAACCAAAAAGGCTTACAGAATCGAAAGATTGAGATGATAACAATGTGTGCTCTTAAAACTTTTCATTTTCCATGGCTTTTCATTAAGTCAATATTCAATAAGCCCATAACAATGTCAAAGCATATATATAAAACAAATATAAATTTATACTTTTCACTAGTTGTAAATGATTTTGCAAAGCACTATTGGAATCACTAATTACCAATAATTTTCCAAATGACTTTGCATAGCATTATTGGAATTACTAATTACCAATATTTTGCATAACATTTTTAGCACATTACTTTATTTTAATATTTGCACATTTTATTCTTTTATTTTATTTTTATCATTTCAAAATTCATATAAAACTCTCATAACTTTACAAACTCCACTAATTACAAATAATTATACATATTATTTTACAATATATATCACTATTTTAATTTAATAAACCAAAAATTATTTCAATATTTTACTAAAATACATTATCTTAACTATATGCAAACCATGATAATAAAAGAACCAACTATTTCATATTATAAAACCAATTTCACTCTCGAAGGAATGGGTTTAAGTACTTTCTTCAAGGTAAAAAGAGGGTTTACTGTGGAATTCAGATATTTGATAGATAATTCATTCTTTTTAAAAAGAATGAATTCACATGCTTTATTCATTAAAAAAAAAATTATTAAAAAAAATAAATTCACAGCTTTACATTATATTTCCTTTCAAAATTCAGAATTCAATTGTGTTACAAAGATTTTGTTGTTGGTATAAAACCTCTCAATGCAAATCTTAAACTTATTTTAATCTTCATCTAGCTCCATCAAAACCCATTAAGATAAAAAAATCTTGAAATAGTTCGGAAAAATTTACTCACTGATTTTTTAAGATGTGAAACAACAATGAGAAATTTACTCACCCATTATGAAATGAGCATTTAATTATGTGTTAGAAAGATTAAGCCATTTCCATAAAACTGCTCAATCGTGAACTGTTTTTTAATCTTTATGCATCTCCATCTAAACCCATCAAGTTAACTGCAAAATCTTGAAATAATATGAGGAAAAATTTACTAACGTGTTATGAAAGATGGTGATAAACACACCATAAGACAAATTTACTAATGTATTTTGAAAGATGGTGATAAACACACCATATATTTTAACTTTTTAAGATGTACGTTTGACCTGAGTATTACATGAGAAACTTGAAAGTCTTAGATAACCAAATTCTACGCCCCTGAGATTATATACTGCATGGCCGTGCCCCATAAGAAAAACACTGAACTGGTGAAATTTAATGGTATAAATAGTCGAATAAAAAACACTGAACTGGTGAAATTCAACCGTTTAAATGGAATATAAATACTCCAACAAAAATGAAAGTTTTATGAAATATAAATACTTGAATCAAAAGGAAAGAAAACTGAGATAGTTTTCAGCGGGAGGAGTTATCAAAGAAAAGTAAGTGCACTATAATCAAGTTTGTAGCATTAACTTGCCTGACTGTGTTCCTTGAAGATATGCAAATACATATGATGTACAAATCCAGTTCTTCCCTCTTCCGTTTTCAACTTTGGAGAGCTACTCATAACTTCCTTTGACTTAACAAAAAAGCCTTGCAAATTCTAGGGATGTAGGAAGATCCACATGAAGACACACAGAACTTCAACAACGTATTGCTCCCTTGCTTTGTGGTGGAATTGTTTAGATTTTACATTTATAGACTATATGACGCCCACTGAGAAAGTGCTCCAAACTGCGCCTCTGCACTTGAAACCAATCGGACCAGCCTTGGCACATGCAGGCTTCGTGCTAGCTAAGGGGACTAGGTTATCAAAATGTGAAATAGTGATATCGACTCCTCTCTCTATGGGTTTACCATGACTCTTCCATCCAGCTCGAGGGAAGCATGACTGGTAAGGAAAATGTGTCATTTAGTGGACCTATCCTTTAACTGAACTAGAGAGGTATTGATGCATTTCGTGTAATGCTCTTGCTGCGTACCATTTTTGCTAACTAATCCACCTGTTTCCCTTTGCAATCTAGAGGGAAAGAGATCCAAATCCAAATAAGTGGGCGAGCTATCCAATTTACAATTGAGAAGGAAAACAAAAAAAAAAAGCATTCAAATTTTAAATTTGCATTTCCCTCTCTCATCAATTATGAGCCTCCACTCACTTCTACATGAACGCCAAAAACTACGGTCAAGCTTTTACCAGGAAGTTGAAGCGTATCACCGGAATATTGAAACCTATTTCTGTGAAGCCGGAGAGTAATCACGGATGGTAGTTGCTTGATATGCGCCATGGAATGATGGCCATGAGCGATGGACATTGTTTATTGTATGGATGGACATACTTTATGGTATGAATGGGCATGTTGTCTGACCTTTGACTGAGCGCCTTATATAGTGGACAGACTTTCCCTCTGGAGGGGAGCCTGTCTAATGCACATCGTTGGATGAAAATCCAACGGTGTGCATTAGACAGGCTCCCCTCCAGAGAGAAAGTCTGTCCAGTATATAAGGATTGCCAACCTTTGACAATCTTGTATTAAAAATCTTGTATTATACAAAATCTTGTATTAAAGACGATTCTGTCCAGTAAATAAGGCTCGCCCTAAAAAAATCTGGAATGGTCATCTTGACTGGCCACAAGGTAGCCGCCAATATTCACAGCGTCCCTTTTGGACCACGTATTTTTATCATGTTTGTTTTTCAATTATATTTTTTGTGGGGACAACCTCCCTGGATTCTTTGAATCGCAATCACGGACAAATTTGACATTGAATTTTTGAATCCCAACTCTGACTTATGCTCCCATGCCATTTGTCACGGGCCCTTGATTTGTCACGGGCCCTTGAGAACCGAGAATACGAGGATCTTTACTAATAGAATCGCACATTCGATGGGAATTGTTCGCTCCATATTTGAGGAAAAAATGAAGTTCTTGGTCTACACGGCAGCTCCAAAGCTGACTGACCTAATTAAGACGAGCAATGAACATGACAGGAGCGAATTCCTCCCTTCCTTGGCTTCAAAGACTCGGAACGATTTCCATCACACTGAATGAGACTGATTTCTCCCGGGCCCCATAAGACGCGAGAACAGGTACTAAATTCAGGTGCTTTCTTCTTGAATACGATCAATCGATCTTCGACATGATGTTGCTGAGCATTTGGTCAAAATATGCGAAATAGTACGTTTTACAAAATTCGTTGCATCGAAGAAATGGTCGCGGCTATGAAGGTAGAAGATATACCTGTGAAACACAAATCACGCATGTAGCACAGGTAGTCATGTCGTACTCGTAAACGGAAACGGGATTGATTCAGAGAAAAAATCATGGCGAATTTCTTTAACGGATCTACTTCAAACCTATGAATTTCAACTACAGATAGAACCCCATCTTTTGGATTCTCTTCCTACTACAGATAGTTTTAGACTAAGAATTCTTGGGAATTCTAAAATATTTAGTTTTCGACTAAGAATTTTTTGGAATTCTAAAATATTTGTTTCTGTTTGGTAAAGTCAACATAAAATCACTTAATTAACTTAATTAATTGTGTTGAACTGTGTTTACCATTTTTTATATTATTTATATTATTTTAATTTAAAATATAGGTAATAGGAAATATTGTTTTATTTCCTAATCTAAAATTAATGTTTTGTGTAAGTATTAGAGTTTTATTCACATTTGAAAAAATACATATTTTCATGGATTTTTGTGACAATGTTTTTATTAATTATTTTTATACCAAATTTATCGACAATATCTCAAGTTAAATTAAACCTATTTTTATATTTATTATTAATTTGTTAGTATTTATGTGTTTTTAATTAAAATTTCTTTTTGAAGATGTCCAAAAATTGTAAGACTTTCATTTTTTTTCTTGAAATCCAACTTTTTTTATTTTGCAAAATTTAAATGTAAGTGCTTTTTAGTTGCAATTTAGATAGTAAAACTAAATTTAGCACCCTCAAAGACTTAGCATACACCCAAAATTCTAGAACTATCCAAGTGTAACCTAATTTTTGATAAAGTTCAATCAAATTTTGTCCAAATAATACCTAAAAAAATACACCTTTTCCAACCCAAATCTTAAAATTTTTAAACTTAAATCATGATAATATGAGACTCTCAAAAAGTTTATATTATAACTTTTTATTAGAAAAACTATTTTGACAATATTTTCACTCACTAACTTTCCCAATTTGGAACTCTATTACTAAATTGGTATACATTTATTTTATATATATTAAAATCTCTTTATATTGAAACTCAAATGATCAAGAATCTTTCTAGAATGGACAATGTGAAATCATTTCAATGGTGTGTTGTCTAGTAATATGCCAATGTGTACATTGTTGAATTAGCATGCATGATAGATTGATCATTGTCTCTGGAGCCTGCGCCAATTATATGAGTGTTTTATTATCTATTGTAGGATTTGTTTTCCTAATTAACTTCCCCATTTCCTACTCTATTACTAAACTTTGGTACATTTTTGCATATATATTACAATTTCCTTATACAAAACTGTAGAATGAATTTCCCAACAATATTCCCCATACTGAAATGTAGAATGGGCCATGCAATGGATCTGATCAATGATGTCATGTCTATTAATATGTCAATCTCGCCTTTTGAATTTGGCTGCGTGACAAATTGATTGTTATACATGGAATATAGGATAATTAAATGGGTGTTTGATTATTTGTTCGGCCAAAGTGTTTCTGAGATGCAATCATAGTGAACGAAATGGCGTGGCATTACTTGAAGGTGCAGAGAAGGAAATACCGATTCAGAATAATGCCAGTAACGTTCGCTTCTACAAGTTCATGTCGAGCAATGTCATGAACATGATGCATACACGCTCTGACTCGACCTACTTAGAAATGCCCGTGACTGTCAAACAATTCCTGTTGGGTCCTTCTGAGATTGTAGACATCGTCATCGAATTCGTCGATTCACCCACAAACTTTATAACTATCTAGCCCTTTATTGTTTTACTTTCCATCGATTACATGGGTTTCTATTTATTGGTTATTACTACTAGCACTAGAGTTTTCCTTTAAATTTGATTGACTACTATGCCTATAATAGATTCACTAGACTTACTTTCCTCACATAAACTTATATTATCTACACACAACTTTCTCTCATATTTGCAACATATCTAAGTTTTCTTCGGTGTTTCATTTCGGCCACTTTGGAGGGATGCTAGTAATAATAATAATAATAAAGAGAGGAAAGAAAAATATCCACCTAATTTAAATCCCTAACGTGCTCATACACATGAATTCAATTTATAATTAACTTGAAGTTAAAATTATAATTATAAATGTAATATTAACATTAGTATTAATGTTAATATAAATGTTTAAAGTTAAAGCTAATTAACAATAACCATCAATATAACTATAAATTTAAGTATTGATATTGATATTATTAATTTCACTTCAATTGTTGTTAAAAATATTAATTACTAATTTAAATTTAATAAATGTTAACAATTTTAAATGCTAAAAAACATTCATTCTCTTCTTAGGATGGTCATTTTTATATTTAATTAAATATTTTAATTAGTCAATAATAATCTTTTATTTCTATTATATATAATAAAATTTATGTAAAAAAAATTCAAATTAAATATGTTTAAATAAGTAACTGTCATATTCATAGAATTTGCTATAGAGATAAGGTCCATAAAAATCAAATGGTTGAGAGATAACAACTTAATGGAAGATATTTTTTTATTCCTCATACTCTTCTAGTTAAACCGGTTTAACTGTGAGTTATCCATGCCTAGCTACATGCATTCATCCCGTTAGCTACTAATTATTTTGTATATTCTTTTTTTAAAACTGTTTATTTTAAATCTTGAAATACTACAATAAAAATAATATCTAAAATAGACTTGCCTCATCCTAGTTTATAATCCTAGTTTATAAATAAAAACCATTGTTAATAATCCACCTTAAATCTCAAATCTCAAATAAAAATGCCTATAAACATAAATTTTGATATAAATTAAAATCTCAAATAAAAATACCTATAAACATAAATCTTAATATAAATTTAAACCTTAAAAATGCCTATAAATATAAATCTTGATATAAATTTAATTCTCAAATAAAAATACCTATAAACATAAACCTTAATATAAATTTAAATCTTAAAAATGCCTCTAGATTTATATCTTGATATAAATTTAATATTAATATAAATAATGATTTAAATTTATTTGATCTGTAAAAGGACATTATTTATTATTTATATGTCTATGGATATCCAAATGTCCATATTAAGTGTGATATAAATTTAATATTAATATAAATAATAATTTAAATTTATTTGAACTGTAAAAGGACATTATTTATTATTTATATGTCTATGGTTCTTCAAATGTCCATATTAAGTGTTTAGCAAGAAACTTCATTATTTCTTAAATATAATTATCATTAAGAATTTCATGCCCATAATTATCAGTAAGAATTACAGGTAATCCATGTAAACTCTTTTAACCTCATAATTCCTCCTCAACGGTGACTGCACAACCACATCTACCGAGGGTACATCTAGTAATTCCTCTGCAATGGTGAATTCTCATATATATGCCAATGGTACATCTAGCGACAATAGTGAGAGTAACTGAGTTGTACCTAATTCAATAATTTAAAAATTTAAGGAATGGCATGAAGTAAAAATGTTGGTGATAATGTAGGTGATAACATGTAGTTAGGCATGAATAAGCCGAAGTTAAACCCGTTGAATTAGAAGAATATGAGGAATAATTTTCTTTTTCAAACTATCTTCTATTCCATGGCTATTTCTCAACAAGTTGATCCCTATTTGCCTCCACAAACTATGTGAATCTCAAATGTACACTTGTTACACTTGGATTAATCTTGTTGTTCTGCTCAAACAAATCCAAAATATGAAATAATATCTAAATGCGTATGAACATAATTAGTTTTTTACTTTCAACAATTATTTAAATATTAATTTTTACAAATCAACTTAAAAAGTTATAATTTTTTACTCATTTATAAATTATTCCCATAAATGACAGTTTGATTTTATTTTAGATCAAATAATCAAACAATCATATGCCCTTGAAATCATTTAATTATTCCCATAAATGCCAGTTGTACATGGAATTGTTTTCAGGTTCCTTTTTGAGAAATTCTTGTCCTCCGTGTCCAATCATGAGAAATACAAGACGTGAACAAGTGAAACATTGCTGGTCGTTGGTCTTGGCCAACTGTTGCATCTATGAATTCTATACGCAGAACATCAATCTTTCGTTTTATGTATAAATTGAAAACACCATCAATTGCAATTGTCTCGATGAGCATATAATTCCATTTCAGGAAAAGTGTAGGAAGAAGGGTGATGAAATTCTTAGTTTTGGAAATATAGATGGGTTGTCTGTAAACCACAGGCATTATCTCTGTTACCACTGACCAATCGCCTCTTTTCACAAAGAATAGAATAAATTCTAGTTGTATCACTGTAACTTTTTCAATTCCATCAATAAATTCTAGTTGTATCAGTTTTTCGTAATGTTCCACATCCTTGAAATTGAACTAGGAACCATCGTAGGTAACAGAAGTAGTATCAAAATCGAAGAATAAATGCCAACTTGCCTTTTGTAAGATCTGTGCCGTGCGTGAGAATCATCATGGAATAGCTGTACATTGGCTAGCTCATATATATACAGTGAAAATAGAAGATTCTATATATAATTAGGTTATACTTTGCCAAACTGTTTCAATTGATATTTTCCCTGGGAGCGATAGTAATTAGGTTCATGCTCACTGATCAATCTTGAAGATGAGTCATCGCACCATTGTTAAAGATGTCATAGCACGTTTAGAAAATGTCATCGAGACCTGATATTCATCTTAACAGAGTGTAAAACCTCTTGTGTCGTGCCTATTGTAACGTGTATTTGACGACCAGCTCAGAAGGCAAATTGTTGTTCATGTGATACAGCCTTAGAAAGAATAACCCTAACTCTTATAGCTATGATACTTGCAATTATGCTATAAACACAATTGTAAAGAGAAATTGGTTGGATGGAGGGTATCAGCAATAAAGATAAGGATGGCCCTGAAAATTTGGTCGAGAATGAGCAATCTTTGGTCATACAAACTTTGACATGGACATGTTGGATGAAACTATTTCTCCATATTTTTAGGCTTTAAGTTTGTGAAGGATGTGTTATGTGGATTTCTTTGTATATAAAATTAGCATAGATCTATCTTAATTCTTGTTTTATTAAGAATACAAAGGGATTAAATCCTTTCAGGTGAACATGTTGTTAGGTTATTTCTAGGTATATTGTGTAAGTAGTCTACTTCTTTGGGGATGTCCCAATCCCATCAAGTGGTGGGAACTCATCATTGAATGAAAATGAAAAAAAAAAATTGCAACCATAAATCAAAAACTTGTTACAAAATAATCATAACTTCAGTTATTTTTCCTCTGAATTTCTAACTTATTTATATTTCCCAACTTTTTTGCATAGGATGTGTTGTTAATGCAGGTGTGTATAATATTAGTGTAGATGTATCTTAAATATGAATCTATTAAGATTTGAGAATGACCAAGTCCCTTATGGTGCAAATATTTATTGAGATTGCTAAGATAAATGAGTAGTTGAGATGAGCCATAGTGAACTAAGACAAAAGCACCAAACAGACAAAAAAATCATGGTGTGTTCCTCTCGTGAAATCGATAGAAGTGGCCAAAATAAGTCATTGTGATTAATGGAATGAATGAAGGGAGGGAGGGGGATTAGTGGTTATACGAGACATGGTTTGGATGCATACTTAGTCACTCTATAGTATGTTGCTATGGGAGAAACCATACGGATGGTTTAAGTGACTTGGTTATGTTATTTGATATCACACAAATCTGTCAACAATATTTGAAAGTGTTCATGTATTAAATAAGGCAATGTATTGACAAGTTTTTTTATATGCTGACAATAGAATGTCACATGATGGTGAGATTGGATGGATCGATGGAAAAGTATTCTCAAATGTGTGTCATGTTAGAATAATCAACCCATAGTTACCTACATTAGACATTAATTTAATTATTTTTGTCTTATTACCTAGTTTCCTAGATTCCATTCTATGCTAGTTTCTTTCTACATGTCCTAGAAGTCAACACATGCTAAAACTGAGTCATGGAGTGCTTGGGAAACATCTTGGAAACCCAATTTAGCATGTCTGCTTTATTCTAGATTCTCTAAAGCGCATATCTGCTTTTTGTTAAAAGCTGCTTTTTTTTTATTTCTGAATTAGGGCAAAAGGAAAAGCTAAACTAGGTGTAGTTGCCTTTTTTTTCCCCACATCATCCTCCCTCCTTTTCTCCAAATAAAAGCATGTATGAGTTGTCTTTCCATCCCTCTTTATATTTCCCACTTGACTTAGCTAATTCGTGAGCATCTACCTAGATTTGGAAACTACTTTATGCACCTATGGGGGATTTGACTAGTTTTGGTAAGCCTGCATTTTTACTATTTCGAATGGCATATTTATGCATTCGATTCTCTCATGTAATTATATATTACAGCAGCCTATTACTTCATAAGGTTGGCTATTTTACACTTACTCAATACAGATTAGTGTTATGCTCCAATTTTAGTCTCCTTTGGTGTGAATTTTGCATGTTTGATTAGCAATTTTGTTAGTGTAATTTTTCTATC
This sequence comes from Pseudotsuga menziesii, assembly GCA_001517045.1. Lineage (NCBI taxonomy): Eukaryota > Viridiplantae > Streptophyta > Pinopsida > Pinales > Pinaceae > Pseudotsuga > Pseudotsuga menziesii. Next base: position 227,985 of record LPNX010440951.1, on the reverse strand, counting down.
TCTTGGGTTCAATTTCCACATGGTATCAAAGCCTTTGTATATTGATTTCTCTCCTTCCAATTTTTTATTGCAGGTTCGACATCATTGACTGGGAGTGCATTCTGCTGATTGGAGGGCACAATTTCTGAGCTATGGACCAATCTCAGAAGATCATCTTGACTCCATTCAGTTTCTTTGAGTGGAAAACTGAGATAGAGATATTGTTGAGAGAAAAATATCTCTACAGGGTGACTATGGCAACTGAGGAAGAGCCCAATGCAACTGCAGAGAAAATTAAATGGCACAACAGGAGGGATGAGGCCTATGGTATTTTGTGTCTGAGCGTTTCAAGAGACCTCCTCTTCCATTTTGATGGATTGAAATCACCTAACGAAGTGTGGGAGAAGCTAGAAGATATTTTTGGAAAGACAGATGAGATGAGAGGACATCAAATCGAGAATGAGATGATCTCCTTGATTCCCAGTAGCTTCGAATCATTGCAACTCTACTTTCCCAAGTTTAAGGCCCTTGTTTTGTAGTTGAAACAATGTGGGATCGAAAAGAAGGAAGAGAAACTAGTTTTGGCCATACTCCCTAAGCTTGGTCCTCACTATTCAGTGCTTTTTTTGACCTTCCATGCCACCAAGTTGACAGCTCAAGCTTGGAAGATGCCTAATATTGCAGAGTTAATGGAATCCCTCACATAAGAGCAAGATAAGCTAGTGATGATGGGAACCATCAAACCTTCCAAAGACCAAGATTTAGTTGTTGGATATTCAAGGGTAGATTCAGGAAGCAAGAAAAAAGCTAAAAAGCCACCTGAGCAAAAGAGAGACAAGAACAAGTCTCAAGAGGATCCCCAAGGTTCCAAGAAGAATTCCTAGAAGAAGAAGAACAAAGGAGAAATGAGCAAGTGCGCATACTGCAGTAAGGGATATCATCCCGAGAGATCTTGTATGAAGAAGAAAATTGACATGTTGACGCAGCTCCTGGAGAAGAATAACATCTCCCTTCCTGATTGCTCAAAGAAGAGGGAAGGAGGATCAAATCCAGAGAACAAAGAGAGAGTACATGCCTTGGTTGCTGGCACATAAAGCTCACCTAGCTTCATCATAGACTCTGGAGCTTCTAGACATATTTGTTCGAAAAAAGAGATATTCTCCTCTCTTGACATATCGAAAGGTCCACCAATAGTTTTGGGAGATGACTCTCTCACTTACAGTTTGGGGAAGGGAAGGATTGATATTGACCATGGTAAGTTCAATAATGTGTTGTATGTTCCAGGTCTTGCCTCTAATCTCTTGTCAGTGTATCAGCTGACTCATACTGGGTCTCTAAAGAAGGTCATCTTCTCCCCTAATGATGTTGAAATCACTAATATTTAGAATGGTAAAGTCATAGCAAAAGGTGTTGTTGATCACACTTCGAAGGTATATAATTTTTCCCATTTTATACCCTACTCAAACCCCTCTTCTCTTCTGATTCATGCTAATGAAGCAAACAAGATTTGGCATGAAAGATTTGGCCATCTTAACTACAAGTATATTTCTGATTTGAGTGAAAAAGATATGGTCATAGGGTTACCAAAGATCAAGTTTTCTAAGGGAGTCTGTCAAGGTTATATCCTAGGAAAACACCCAGAGCACAAGTATGAGAAAGCTAGTCATGAGAGAACCTATGCACCTCTTGAGCTGATCCACAATCACAAATTGATGGTCCATTCCCTCATATGTCCATGAGTCAAGCCAAATATGCACTGACCTTCATATATGACTTTTCTAGGTATTGTTGGGTTCACTTCGTAAAGCATAAGTTTGAATATTTTGACCTCTTCAAAGTCTTTAGAGCCTTGATTGAAAACCAGTCTGGGAGGAAACTCAAGATCCTCAAATATGACGATGGTGGTGAGTATGTCAAGTCTGAGTTCATTTGGTATTGTAAAGATGCACGTATTCATATGCAGCATTCGATCCCTTACACACCACAACAAAATGTTGTTCCTGAGAGAAAGAACAGATAACTGAAGGAGATGGCGACTTGCATGATGGAGGCTAAGACTTTGCCACCAAAGTTTTGGGCCGAGGATTTAAACTGTGCATCCTACATCAAGAATAGGGTTCCTCATAAGCATCTTGATGGTATGAATCCTTTCAAAGCTTGGATTCGGCACAAGCTAGATGTGACCCATTTCAGGATTTTTGGCTCAAAGGCTTGGGCTAGAATTTCAACTGAAAAGAGGAAGGATTTGCAACCCCAAAGCCAAGAGTTCTTAATTGTTGGGTATTTTGAAGATTCAAAAGGGTACAATCTTATCAACTTGAGCACTAACAAAATTTTTATTGAAAGAAGTGTTCAGTTCCAAGAAGAGCCTTTAGCAGCAGTTGAAGTTGGAGAGTCCTCTTCACCACTAGAACCATTGATTGTAAGTGAAGAGACTAATGAGTTTGTTGATTCTGATATGTCTAATAATTATTATTTGATTGCATATACTAACAATCCTACAAGACCAAAATGGGCAGCAAAGTCCATTCACGCACTTGGGGAACTAGCTGGAAATCCTAGTGACACTAGGAGAACTAGATCTCAATTTGAGAGTGCCCTTTGTGTGAAAGATCCTCTATTTTCTAAGAAGTGCTATCTGATGGTTGAATCATATCCATGGACATATGAAGATGTAGCACATGATCCAAAATGGTAAACAACCATGAAAGAATAATTCAGCTCGCTCCAGAATAACAACACTTGGGAACTGGTTGATCTTCCCCCAGGGAGGAAGCTAGTTCAATGTAATTGAGTTTTCAAGACTAATTTTGCTGTTGATGATTCACCTTTGAAATATGAGGCAATATTGGTAGCCAAGGGCTACTCACAAGTACATGGTATTGACTACAATGAAACCTTTGCACCAGTGGCAAAGATGGACTCCATAAGGCTAGCTCTAGCCATTGCAGCTTTGAAGCAGTGGGAAGTCCATCACATGGATGTGAAGTGTGCTTTCCTAAATGGAGATCTCACTGAAGAGATTTACATGCAGCAACCTGAATGGTTTGTTTCTAATCCATCTTTAGTGTGTAGGTTAAAGAAATCATTGTATGGGCTCAAGCAAGCCCCTAGGGCTTGGTATGCCAAGATTGATGGATTTTTGCTATCACTGAGTTTTGTTCGATGCAAGTCTAATCCTAATGTATATTTGAAGCTGATTCATGGTTCTTTTATGATTATTGTCTTGTATGTGGATGACCTATTGATTACAGGAAGTTAAAATAAAGAGATTGCCTCCTTGAAGGATGCAATGAACCATGCATTTTCTATGATAGATTTGGGATTGTTGAGCCAATTGTTCGGTCTCGAAATTTCTCAATCTCAACATGGAATCAAAGTAAATTAGTCCAAGTATGATTTGGATTTGTTGAACAAGTTCAACATGAAATATTGCAAGCCAAGCAAGACTCCCTTCCTTTCAGGAGTTAAGCTTGAAGAAGCAAGTTCTTCTCCTATGGTAAATAATACACTGTATAGGTAGTTGATTGGGTGTTTGCTTTTTCTTGCACACACTTGACCTTATCTATCTTATGCAGTTAGTGTGGCTTCAAGATACATGTATCAGCCTCATGAGGTCCACTAGACATCAGCCAAAAGGATCCTAAACTTTGTTCATGGAACAAGAACTCATGGGATCATCTACAAAGAAAAATATGATCTTGATTTGATTGGGTTTACTGATAGTGATTGGGCAGGTGAGAACACAAATCAAAATTCTACTTCAGGATATGTGTTCATGCTTGCAAAAGGACCAATCAACTGGTCAAGCAAGAAGTAGAGTGCCATAGCACTCTCATCTATAGAAGCAAAGTATAGAGGAGTTATAAATGCAACAACTCAATGTTTGTGGTTGCAGGGGATACTTGGAGAATGTGGCTTCAAATAAAAATTTTCAACTATTATCTACTGTGATAATCAGAGAACCATTCGATCTGCAATGATCCAGTTTAGAGACAATGAACCAAGCACATTGAGATCCATATGCACTACATCATACAGCTTGTTCATGATGGTACCATTAATCTACTCTTCTGTGCATCTTCAGAACAAGTAGCACACATATGCACCAATTTTTTTGTCAGAATACATTCAGAAATATCAAATCAATGCTAGGGATTGTTGATCATGATGTGAACCATGATTGATGACAAGATTTCCAAAATTTTGTTTTTCTTGTCCATGTTTAAGGGAGGATTTTCCCACTAGGTTTTTGCCTCTTTCCTAGGTTGTATGGACAAGCAGTATGTAAAGGGTGACTAAGCCTTATTTCTAGGCCCTATAGTTTTCTGATATTTACTTGTAAAGTCAGGCTTAAGGGGGGGTGTTAGAATAATCAACCCATAGTTATGTACATTAAACATTAATTTAATTATTTTTGTCTTATTACCTAGTTTCCTAGATTCCATTCTATGCCAGTTGCTTTCTACATGTCCTAGAAGTCAACACATGCTAAAACTGAGTCATGGAGCACTTCGGAAACATCTTGGAAACCCAATTTAGCATGTCTTGTTTATTCCATATTCTCTAAAGTGCATATCTGCTTTTTCTGAAAAGCTGCCTTGTTTTATTTCTGAATTAAGGAAAAAGGAAAAGCTAGACTAGGTGTAGTTGCCTTGTTTTTTTCCCACATCATTCTCCCTCCTTTTATCCAAATAAAAGCATGTATGAGTTTTCTTTCAATCCCTCTTTAGCTTTCCCACTTTACTTATCCAATTCATGAGCATCTACCTAGATTTGGAAACTGCTTTATGCACCTATGGGGGATTGGACTAGTTTTGGTAAGCCTGCTTTTTTACTATTTCGAATGGCATATTTATGCATTATATTATCTCATGTAATTATATATTAAATAAGTTTATTACTTCATAAGGTTGTATATTGTACACTTACTCAATACAGATTAGTGTTATGCTCCAATTTCAGTCTCATTTGGTGTGAATTTTGCATGTTTGATTAACAATTTTGTGAGTGTAATTGTTCTATCTCTTGGGTTCAATTTCCACATGTTATTCATATGCATAACAAAAAGGAAAATTTATAGACCTAGAATTGCTAAGACATCTTAGATTAGTTGATATAATACAAAGCTCAATTTCAAGTGGAACAATATTGAGACAAGCGAAGTGTATGATGAGACTGCTAAGATGAGCTAGGATGGAACCAAAAAATAAAAAACAAGTCATGGTTTGTTTTTTCAAGTGGGATGGATGTAAGTGGGCATATTGATAACATACATGTAATTGAATTTGCTAAATAGAGTGAAGGGGAAGTCTTGAAAGGTGTGAAAAGCATAGTTGGGTCTAACAAACCGATAGAAAGTTCCACAATGGGAATTTTTCACTAACAGAATCAGTGTGGGATGGTTGGTTGAGTTGGATATAGGCATTTAGTCACTCTCTAGAGTGTTCTATGGCACTATTTGTATAAGTGATTTGGAGCACTTAAGTTTGTTATGTGGTGTCTAAAAATGTGCCAACAAAATGGTATTTTTTTTGTTTGATAGTATGATAGATAGGTTAAATCAGGTTTATGTTGAGGAAGAATTCCAACTGAATGATGGTTTATTTTTTCTCAACATTTTTACTTTTTCATTATTTCAATGTTTATTTTCAAACAACGTATGACATATATCAATGAAATTCTCTATGTTGCAGTCAAAATTCCAAATCCCGCATATCCTTATATATTGTTTATGCAATCTATAGGCCATAAAGCAAACAACCATTTCTACTGGCTAGAAAAAAATATTTTGATCCTTATGAATAAAATGCATAAAGATAAAATTTATTCCTCTAGTTAAGATAAGTGAGACAATTTGGAGAGAATTTTTCCTAAAAGTTTTTCATCAAGAAACATGGATATTATGCCAATTCATTTGAGATTAGATCTCGAATGATTGAGAAAACTTAAACTATTGTGGATATGTTCTATTTATGTTGTGTGTGGATTTGGGATAAGACTCTAGAATATGATTAAAGGAATGTCAACATGCAAGCTAAATTTAAACAAGAAATGGTATCCTTACTTGAGAAATTGGTTGTACTTGTTAAATTGGAAAATAAGAATTGTCAAAAGGACAAATTGCTCAAGGAGTTGAAGGAGCAGTGTGGAATCCCCATCCCAAGCACTACTAATGATGGGATGGGTTCCCACTTATAGTGCATCAAAATTATCATCCTCAAGAGAAAATTTCACCATAATCACACAAACAAGATCTTCCTGTGAGACCCATAGTGAGACTGATATTGACCATAGTGATTGTATATATTTCCCAATTATAATGAGCATAGTGACTATGTATATTTATCAACTATAGAGACAATAGTGATATAATGATGCCATAGTGACTATTATTACCATTATATGACCATAATGGATTTGTATATTTCCCAACTCATGTATATGAAAAAATGTGACAATAGCTACAAAATATCCTATAGCAACCCATGTATGATTACTTAAGGTCACATGCATGTCTTGTGAGTCTCCAAAATGAATTTTATTTCCTGATACCCTACCTTTAGTCCCTGGAGAATGTAATAGGGTCCTAGAATCATTCACAACATGAAAATATTAAAAATGGTGAATGCCATACTCATAAGAAAAATATTCCCTATCTAGGGACTATGTGGTGGTATAAGTCATGAGACCTTAAGGTAATTTCCAGTCCTCATAACCTAGATTTCAATCTAAAACCCTAGATTAGGCTCCAAGAACCATCCTTTCTATTGTAAATATCAAAATGGTCATTATGCCAAATTTGTAATCTAGGGATTCTTTATGTGGGAATCATGTGATGGTTATGGTCCCTACACATGAACTGTGATCCATAGAGGAAAATGTTATAGTGTCACACTCCATATTTTGACCTTGGATCATGGATTGGATTATGAGGACCATATTAATTAGTTTGAAAAACCTCAACAATGATGGTGATGAGGAGGATGGTGATGATGATGACGATGATGATAATGATGATGCCAAGGACGATGATAACAAGGATGATGATGATGATTTCAATGAAAAGAATTGTGAGAATGGGGATGAGGACGAAAAGGAAGTGGATGCGAATAATGAGGATGGGTATGACGAATGTTGCATTTTTTTTTTGTAGCATTGATGCTAAGAATAATACTAAAGTGGAGAGACAATAGAATGACAAAATTGATAGAGACAAAGATGATGGAGAAAATTGACAAACGTCCAACCTATCACATGCTAACTTGTGCACATGCGTGACAAATATAACCTATGCACATAACTTTTGAACATACCATTCCTAACTTACATAAGTGATGCACATAAGAGACGCAATTAATAACACATAAAGTTAAGGACCAAACATAAGAGATATACTTAATTCCTGTAGATACAAGTCCAACAAGAAATTTTGCAAAGCATTCACCATTGTTAGAGGTTACTCCATGGCATAAATATACCCCTAAGTGCTTTAACCCTCCCGAAATTGACCATGTTCATGCTCATTGACTTTTTTTTCACCATCATAATCATTTTAATCATCCTCATTATCATCATTAATCTTCCTCATCATTATTGCCATTTGTATTATTTTTCTACTTTAAACAATAAAAAAAAAGACTAAGGAAACTACTATTCACACTTTCCTGAAGGAAACACACATGCATGAAATAAAAATATAAAGAAACCACTCTTGGTGATGATCACATATTTAGTCACTCATCACGCTACTGGGATCCTACTTCCACCAAATTATCCCTTGCATATCTGAGAGTAATTTATATATTTCCATAGATCATCATTCCATTGTTGGAAAGTTAGCAAACACACTCATAATGAAATCCATCGAAAGAATAAATCAACTACACTATAGGGATGTTTTTAATTAGTAGATTGATGTTTACTAAAATGTTATTTCAGTCACAAGTCATAGTATTTCAAATTATTTAAAGAATTCAAATGTAACACACCTCAAAATCGAAAAACAAATTACATGCATATTTTTTTTTACCGTCAGTTACTAGCATATTACTCATGTGCAAGTTATGAATATATTTATCATATTTGTTATGACAGGTTATGTTGGTTGAGGTGATGGATAGCTCGTTTAGAAACATTCATCCATGCCCATACAGGTGATGTTCTTCATTTACTTGTTTTTATTTTTATTACTTTTATGAAGGCCTTATCTGTCGTAGGGCTTGGGAGACTATCCATAGTATTTTCCCCATACCTTATGTAATAAATTGGTTAAAAGTAATTCAAAGGCCTTAGGACTTACCATAGCCTAATATTTGGTGTGTGGTGATCCTCCCATTAAGTACAAAGGATTGGGGTTTGTAAAGGCATAAGGTACCAACCATATGGTAGACATTCGTTATAATAATAAAAAGTTTAAAGTTACGAATACAATGTTTTGTTTGGAATTATATATATTTTTTGTTATGGCATGCCCTGCCCCATGATTTGCGATATGTTATGGTTCTTGACATGGTTGAACTTGATGAATATGTATGCAATGATTAAGCCCCATGATGGTTCTAGCCATGAGTTATTTTGTCATGTTGTTGGTTGACCTTAGTAATAAAGGGTGGGTCCTGGTTGTGAGTTGACAGCGCAGCCAAGCCCTCCACGTAGCTTCTAAATGACATATCCAGCGTCCATTTGTCCAACATCACAACTAGGGTTTATGTAGTGGTTTAATGTGTTGGGGAACTTGTCTGAACCCTTCATTTGGTTTCTTTGGTCTATGGGGAAAGAGAGAGTCGAGATCTGCTCTGCTCAAGTGGTAATGGCATATGTTTTTCTGGTTTAACACATGTGCTAACACCATGGTGTTTTAAATCTCATGAGATGTTACTGGGATTCCACAAATTTTATGATGGTTTGCACTGTAATGTTTGTGCCGCAACAAGGCTTACCACTACCTGACCATACAGTTTATCTGTTAATAAGGAAGACTTATCCTGGAACTTATCTTCTATATTTTTATGTGATAAAATATTAGTATTTATGGTAGTGACAGATTTTTTGTTTGTGTTTGCAAGTAGAGGAGGGATAAGGGTACTCTGGAGGAGCCAACCACTGGCACCCTCTACAAAAATGCCAAGGTAAGGGTTTAAACTAACAAAACATTTCCTTAATTTGTTTTGTTTATAACATTTTGTTTCTAATTGTAACATATGATATGTTTAGGTTGAAGGCGCTGGAGAGGGAGGCGATAGGGTCACCTCATCCCAGAACTGCATTTTAAACGCTAAGGTAGTCCTTGTTCAAACCCATAATTAAATATTCTTTTTTTGTTTACAGTTTCGGTTGATGCATACTGAACAAACCATACAACGTTGGTTGCAGGTAATGTTGGGTATGAGTTTGGGGTTGAGAGTGGTAGCCACGACCATTTTTTTTAAGATAAGTTGTCAAAATTTATTACATGCATTTGTAAAACCCTTGGGGTTTACCCTACACCAACTTTGAAGCCATTGCCTCGACAATTTGTTTAGATGCTCTGTAATGTTCTTAAATTTCCTCGATAGGGTTTCGGTTCCATCTTGAATGGACTTACTCTCATTATCTTACTATTTTTAATGATGGTTTTTTTTTTTTACAATATGGAAGCCATCCTAGATGGTCTTACAACAACTTCTTGTTGTGTGATTTGAATAATAAGTGATGACTCGGCCTTTGGGACTATGTGATTCCATTAAGTAATTTGCTTTTTATTTAAGCTTGTATATTCTTTATTTTAAATTCAATGGATTCCATCTTCAATGGTCTTATGACCATGAACATAGTGGTTAGTTTAAATGTTATAATGTTTCCTTCATTTGTAAAATATCATGGAGTAATTACATTATGTATTATGATTAACCTGTGCGTAATAACGGTAGCCATTATATGGACTTGTGACATTTCTTTACCTTACTTATTTTTTGTTGATAACTTATTACAACTCGTAGGGTCTGGGATTACTTATGAAGCAAATTACAGTCTTTAAAATGATTTGGATGCCATTGATGATGGATTTTAATTATGGTCCTTGGGGGAAGCGAATATTTTCTTAGTGATTTGGTTCTAAAATTCATATAGATATTACTACTCAGTTTCCTTTAACATTGGTTTTAACGCGGATCCTTAAAAGGAATATTTACTTCTGCAAATTTTTTTATAAAGGGTTTGTGGATTCTTTAAGTTGTTTTGAGATAGATGACTTCCAGATTCATAACATATTTTCAGTAGACTAGTGGAATCTTGGTTGAGGCTATCTCGTAGGTGATTCTTTGCATGTTGTGTATACTGTAAGGAACTATAATCGCTTTGTGATTTTATTTTGTGTATTACTAAAATATTTTGAGTTTATTAACTACTATATCCATGAAGGATTTCAATAGATTATTAGGTCTTATCGATACTTTCCTATAGTTAATGGTTGTTTGTCCTATATATTGTAAAGGGAAATACTCTGCAATTGTAATTGATGGTTATTCTTAGATTATGGGTCCGTAAGGGATCAATTCATAATTTATATGCGTTTAAATCGTAGATATTTATTTACTTTTGGATCCCCGGTTCAAATATATCTGGTTTTTATGAACTATATATATTATACTCAAATCGTCTGTAGGAGATTGACATATAGGTTTATTATGTTTATTATTTAAATGAATAATTAATTTGAATCCATACAGATTGTATAAATATTGCATTAGCATATGTACTAACTCTGGGATTCGTCTTTTAGCATATAAACTAGTAAAAGAAATACCACCTCAAGTATAGATTCTTGATCTAACACTTTTTAATTACTATTTAACATTTATAATCAACATGACCAAATAGGTACTGATAACTAAATCTAGACTAAACTATGCATACTAGATTTTACATGTTCCTAAACCTTTAAACAAAGCTTTACAGAAATTACCTATAACTTTTACGTCTCTATCTGAGACTATTAATTCTTATTGCACCATGTGACATGAATATCTCTTTCATGAAAATATCTGCAATGTTAACAGCTTTATAGGTAGATTTAGCAGGAATAAAATGAGTATCCTTCCTTAATTTATCAACTATGACCATGATGGAATCATGCTATCGGAAATTATTCGGTAGGCCTGTTATAAAATACATAGTAATTGTTTCCCACTTCCATTCCAGAATGGGTAGTGTCTACAACAGTCATGCTAGATGTTGATGTTCTACCTTAACTTGTTAACATTCTAACCAGCAAGATAAGTACCCTACCACTTATTTCATTATGTTTGTCCAAAAAAAACTTTTATGATCATGGTGATCATCTTCTAGTATCTAGGATGCCCTAAATACGGTCGTTTATGTAGCTCATTCATAATTGTAAGTTTGATTTATGCTATATTTAGTATGTACAACCTATTTTTATGCAGCAATAGTCCTTGTTTATTTAGGATGAAATATCTTTTTGCTTGATTTTGTTCATTTTTAGCAGTCTTTTCTTTTAAAATTTGATATTCCCTATCAGAATTTTCTGCACTTAGGATCCGATTCTCTAGATTAGATTCATAGTCGCTGCTTGCAAACGGTAAATTTGCATGATGACTCAAAGAATATGCAAATTTGTTTTCCTTTCCTTTTATGTGTTTTATTTGAAAATCGTATTCACTTAAGAAAGACAACCATATTGCATGTCTAACATTTAAATTTTGTTGATCAAATAAATATGTAAGACTTATGTTATGTGACATAAGAAGAAATTTCCTTCCAATTAGGTAAAGTTGCCACATTTTTAAGGCGTGAATTATGGAAACAAGTTCTAAATCATGTGTAGCATAATTATTTTCATGCTCTTTTAATTTCCCAGACTCTTATGCCACGACATAATTTTCTTGTATTAAAACCCTGTCTAATCCTTCCTTGCAAGTGTCAGTACATGTACGGCGAAGTCCTTGAAAGGATAAAAAATATTTAGGATCGGGGCAGTAGTTAGTATATTTTTTAGTTTATTAAATCTTTCCATGCATTTTTCAGTCCATTCAAAATTTTTACCTTTCTTCTGCAATGAGGTTATCGGGTAGGAAATATCAGAAAAGCCTTCGATGAACTTCTGGTAGTATCCGGTAATCCCCATAAATGATTGTCGATTAAATTTTTAGGAACCACCCATTCAGTGATGGCTTTTATTTTGTCGGGGTCGACAGATATTCCATCCTTGGACACTATGTGTCCAAGGTATTGAATCCTATCTTTAAAGAAATCACATTTAATGTACTTCGCATATAGTTGTTGTTCTCTTAGTACTTGCATAATTATATTTAAATGTTCCTTATCCAGATAGTTACTTAAGATGTTGTTCATTAAACACATGAATATTACAAGTACGTTTGTCAACCCAAAAGGAATTATACAAACTCGTAGTGACCATAGCGGGTCCTAAATGCAGTTTTGAAGATGTCCTCATCTTTTATTCGTACTTGATGATAACCAGACCTTAATTCTATCTTTGAAAAATATTTTCTATGCGGAATTGATCAAATATATTGTCTATCTGAGGTAGTGGGTATCATTTCTTAATTTTCATTTTTTTTAATTGTTGATAGTATATGCACAACCTTAAGGTATCATCTTTTTTTTTCACAAATAAGACCGATGCTCCCCAAGGAGGAACACTAAGTCAAAAATATTTTTTATCAGTCAATTCTCATAGTTGAGTTTTGAGCTTTGTAAGTTCTATTATGTTCATTTGGTAAGGATCTTTCGATGCTAGTACCACTCTAGGTATCTGATCCATCCTGAATTCAATATCTCTTTTTGGAGGAAGTCCATGGACTTATTCCAGAAATATGTCTTCAAACTCCTTTAATACTGGTAAGTCTTATAGTTTAATTTTATTTTTGTTATCATTATCATTCATTATATAGAAAAAAAAATACTTTTCATCATTTTCTTATGGATCTTTTCATTTGTAGAGCGTATATTTCTCTAATTATAACTTTCCTAGGAATCCTTTTTACTTTTCTAGTGTTTCCAACATCCTTTATACATGTAAATTTTTTTTCAAAAGAGTTTAACATTAATTTGTGTTTTTCTAGCCCATCCATTCCTATTAATAGATCATAGGAAAATAAAGGAAGAATCCTCAAACCATGATGTGTAATGAAATCATTCATCAACAATTCACATTTCTTAACAAAACTAGTAGCTTTACGTTTAGTACCGATGGCTAATTGTATTGGCCATGACTTATCAAATTTTTCTGGAACTAATTTACATAATTCAATTGTTTAGGTGATATATAACTAAGAATTGCACCTGGATAAATCAAAATGGAAATAGGTTGTGGGTGAATCCACGGACCTGGGTAACACTTTTTGGCAAGCGCATTTCGGCAAAAACAGAAAAACGCACCTCGGTCGAGGGCTTGTTAAGCCCTCGACCGAGGTCTTAATATCTCGACCGAGGTTTTATCAAGCCCTCGACCGATGT
>LPNX010440951.1:160518-214244 GCA_001517045.1 Pseudotsuga menziesii | reverse complement strand
TGCGTTTTGATGGCTTCTATCTAGCACATGAGTAAAAAATCAGGTTTTCATCGCCAAATTTGGCCAAAAAGTGTTACCCATCTTCATGGAATCACCCTTGTCTGTTTACCATACCTTCGATCTCGACCATGTAATTTTGATGGTATTCTTGCCGGTTTTCCAAAGCAGCACGAATTCTTGGCATGCTCCTTTCCATGTCTCCAATTGTAAATGCTTCCTGAATGGACTGAACATTAAAAATTTTCTTTCTTACTAGGCAATATTTAAATTACTGTGGCCTGTCACACTCCCAAAATTTTAAAGGTTCTTTTTCGTGTATTTTTTTTGTTAAAAATAGGAGGATGTTCTTTTACTGTAGAACTCTGTGGTTTAAAACTTTTGTATTTATTACCTTGATACCCCCTATATTTATTCCCTATGTTTTTGTGGAATTTATTCTATTTCTTTCTTGAATCAAGATTATTTTTCCTTTTATTCTTCCAAGTTGGTACATTTTCCTTTTTATTTTTGATTTGGCGATAACATAAGTTTTCCTTTCTCATTGCTTACTCTAGCGTCTTTGAATTATCATATTCAATTCGTTCTTTGAACATGATAGGAAATTAACTGAGAAAACATTGTATTTTAGGTTTTTTCATCAATTATGTTAGGTACGTAACGAAGTAGGCTCATAAACTTACTGAAGAGCTCTTTCATAGTCATGGATCCTAGTCTTAACTAATAACACTCTTTGTCCTTCTCTTCATAGTACTATTATGACAAGTATTTTATTTTAAAAATATTTTTAAACATTTTCCAGGTTACATATATTTCCTTTATTCCATTGACCTTCTTTGTATCCTACCACCATATATCTTCCTTTCCAGTCACATTATATATGGCCATTTTATCTTTTAGTTCATCAGAATAATTGTATATTTGGAAATACATTTTCATCCCTGACAACCAAGCTTCCGCTTCTTCATCTTTCTCAATTTCCCCATTAAACATTGGTGGTTTAATCTTCTTAACGTCCCGAGATATTTGCTCATAGGGTATGTATTTCTTTTTCTTTTCGTTATCATCACTACTTTCTCTTGAATTGTGTTGTTTTCCTGATTGATGTTAGACTGATTCTTCACTGGAAGTTTAAGGTTTATTAATCGAAAACTCCAATTTTATTCCCTTACATTTGTATGGTGCAGTTTTTAGTAGGTAATGTTCATGTTCATTATTCTTTTCTTTTTCATCGTTATGTACCTTAGCTAATAGAATAGTATCTTATTGAGCTTTTAGGATTCGTTCATTATATTCTTTAACCTTTCTTAGCTCTGATCTAAGTTCTTTCACACTTCTTCATAGTTCAGATTTATTATCTTGACTGTCGTTCGAGTCTATCCATATATCCCCATCCCTTAAATTTACCTCTTCATTATTTTAGGGATTTTCTAGGTGAAGTTATTATTTTGCAGACATATTTGCACTTTCCATGTTTTCCTACAAAATACAATTATCCTTCTCTTTATGTTTTGTAAGATAATTTAAACAAAAAAATAAAGTTTACAAATTGTTTTTTCGCTGTTGTTTCTAATCAATTTAAGTGTTGAGTTGATTCAATCCCAGTTATGTAACCATGCTCTGATGCCATTATGTAACACAACTCAAAATTGGGAAAAAATTTACATGCATAGCTTTTTTTACCGTCATTTACTAGCAGATTACTCATGCGCAAGTTATGGATATATTTATCCTGTTTTGTTATGAGAGGTTCTATTGATTGAGGCGATCACTAGCTCCTTTCGAATAATTCACCCATGCCCATACAGGTGATGTTCTTCATTTACTTGTTTTTATTTTGATTACTTTTACAAGGGCCTTACTTGCACTAGGGCTTGGAATACTATCCATCGTCTTGGTCCCAGCCCTTATGTAATAAGTTGGTTAAAAGTAATTCAAAGTTCTTAGTTCTTACCATAGCCTAAGCTATGGTGTGTGGAGATACTCCCCTTAAGTGCAAAGGCTTGGTGTTTGTAAAGGCATAAGGTACCAATTAACCATATGGTAGACCTTCGTCATAATAAAAAAAAGTTTAAAGGTTTATGAATACAATGTTTTGTTTGGAATTATATATAATTTTTGTTATGGCATTCCCTACCCCATGCTTCATGATATGTTATGGTTCTTGGCATGTTTGATTTATACCATGGTTGAACTTGATGAATCCACATGCAATGATTAAGCCCCATGAAGGTCATGGATTTGATTTATTTCTTCTTGTCCTTGGTTGACCTTGGTAATAAAGGGCGTGTCCTGGCTGCAAGTTGACAGTACAACCAAGACCTCCATGCAACTTCTAAAATAAATATCCATCGTCCATTTGTCCAAAATTGCAGCTAGGGTTTAGGCAGTGGTTTAATTTGTTGTGGAACTTGTCCGAACCCTTCATTTGGTTTATTTGGTCTGTGAGGAAAGAGAGAGATGAGATATTCTCTGTTCAAGTGGTAATGGCATATGGGTTTTCTGGCTTAACACATGTGCTAACATCACGGTGTTTTAATTCTTCAGAGGTGTTGCTGGGATTCCACGACTTTCATGACAATCTACACTGTAATGTTTGTGTCACAACAAGGATTGCCACTACCTCGCCATCTAGTCTATTTGTTAACATGTAAGAGTTATCCTAGAACTTATCTTCTACATTTTTATTTGATAAAAGATTAGTATTTATGGTACTAATAGAGTTTTTCTTTTTCTTTTCATGAAAATGAGAGATAAGGGTACTCCTGAGAATCCTATCCCTGGACCTCTCTGCAAAAAATCCAAGGTAAGGGTTTAAACCAACAAAAAATTTCCTCAATTCGTTTTGTTTATAAAATTTTGTTTCTCACAGTAAAATATGATATGTGCAGGTTGAAGGTGATGGAGAGGGAGGAGACAGGGTCACTTCCTCCTAGGCCTGCATTTTTAAATGCCCAGGTAAGCCTTGTTCAAACCCATAGTTAATAATTCTTATTTTGTTTATAGTTTTGGTCGATGGATACTGACCAGACCATAACACGTTGGTTGTACATAAATTTGGGTGTGAGTGTGGGTTCGAGAGTGGTAGACATGACCTTTTTTTTAATATAAGTTCTCAAAATGTATTACATGCATTTGTAAAACCCTTGGGGTTTACCCTGCACTAGATTTGCAGCCATTGCTTCGATAATGTGTTTAGATTCTCTGTAATGTTCTTAAATTTCCTCGATAGGGTTTGGGTGCCATCTTGAATGGAATTTCTCTCGTTCTCTTACTATTTTTAACGTTGTTTTTTTTTAGAATATGAAATCCAGCCAAGATGGTCTCACATCCACTTCTTGTTATGTGATTTGAATAATAAGTGGTGACTCGGTCTTCAGGACTGTTTGATTCCATTAAGTGTTTTGTTTTGTGTTTAATCTTGTATACTGTTTATTTTAAATTCAATGGTTTCCATATTCGATGGTCTTACGACCATGAACACAGTGGTTAGTTTAAATGTTATAATGTTTCCTTCATTTGTAAAATATCATGGAGTGATTACATTCTGTATTACGATGAAATTATGCGTAATAATGGTAGCCATTAGATGGACTTACGACCATTTATGTAGCTTACTTAGAATTTGTTGATAAGTTAATATGAACCGTAGGGTCGGCGATTACTTGGGAAGTAAATTATAGTGTTTAAGAAGACTTCGCTACAATTAATGATGGCTTTTAATTCCGGTCCTTGGGGGAAGTGAAGATTTTGTTAGTGATTTAATTTTGAAATTCATATAGATATTACTGATCGGCTGCCTTTAACATTGGTTTTAACATGGATCCTTAAAATGAATATTTACTTCTGCAAATTGTTTTATAAAGGGTCTGTGGATTCTTTAAGTTGGTTTTATATAGATGACTTCTAGATTCATATAGGATTTTTCAGTAGACTAGTGGAATCTTGGTTGAGGCTATCCTGTAGGTGACTATTTTCATATTGTGTATGTTGTAAGGAACACTTGGCAATTTATTACCAATTTGTGATTTTGCTTCGTGGATTACTGAAATACTTTGAGTTTATTAACTCATAGATCCATGAAGGATTTCAATAGATTATTAGATCTTAGAGAATATATCTAATTTCTAGGATCTCTATATATATTATACTCAACTCGTCTGTAGGAGATTGACATATAGTTTTACTATGTTTATTATTTAAATGAATAATTAATTTGGATCCATATAGATTGTATAAATATTGCATTATAATCGTAATGTAGGGTTCTTTAGATGGATTATTTCTAAGAGATCTACTCTATACATAAGTAAAGTCTTAGGGCTTAATATAAATCTAGATATGTAAGAACTTAATTATATACTTTACCTATATATTTATAGTCTCGATACTTAAAAGTTTGAAATAGGATAGAAAAGAGTATAGAAATATATTAACACTAAATCTGTCACATAAATAAGAACAGATTAACATATATTTTAAGTATGGGATTTGTCTTATAGCATATAAACTAGTAAAGGAAATCATACCTCAAGTATGGATTCCTGATCTAACACTTCTTTAATTACCATTTGACATTTATAATCAACATGACCAAATAGGTAATGATAACTGAATCTAGACTGAACTATGCATAGTAGATTTTACATTTTTCATTTAGATCTAGAATAAAACATTCTACTATAAATTTAAAACATAAAATAAGAACCTAGCACCGCTGCCGTGAAAACAAAAGTGGAAAAGGTGTTCCTCCCAACCAACTCCCAGAGCATCCAAGTTACTTCCTCCAGAACTCCCGAGCCTGTTCGCTAAACCACAAGAGAAAACTCATTCAATGTGCCATCTCTTGCATTCTTAGATTCAATCCTCATCAAATTCTAGCCTCTTGTTACTCACGGACATACTAACTATAGTATTTTTCCTAGGACTTGGTCATTTATGAGCCTCCTTCTCTTTAGCAATCAACTAGGAGTTGTGACCTGATTTTTGGGGATGATGCCTCCTGCATCTTGAGTTCTCACTCAGTGGGTTCAACCACTTCTCTTTTCCTCTTATGGGTCAGCAAACACTCTTTAATAGCTATTTCCACTTCTCTCCCCCTTCAACATATTTTATTAACTAAAAATGATTAATTACAAAATGTTTTATTTTTTACTTTTTGTCAAAAATAATAATTAAAGTAGTTTTCAGCAAAATTAATAATAAATTATTAGTTTCTGCAATAAATCATGAAGAAATATGTTCTTCAACCTTTAATGAATAAATGAATCCAAGCAGACACACTTATCAATGAAATATTATAAATAAAATCAAACTTAAATATTAAAGCAAATGTATGAACTAACTAGCTAAAATAAAATTTTTAATGCAATGCAGACTAGTTTAGGGGGTCCTTCCTAAATAATTAGTTGGAACATAAAATTATTTTCTCTAAACCTAAATACCCTATTTATTGGTCCGTAATTCTTTACCTTTTTCTGAGGAAACATATTTCCTGATGATGCACCCATCTAGTGGCTTGAAATGTCGAGATAAAAATATGACCAAACACAATTTCCCTTCGATATATTTGAATAGTGCATAACATATTACAAATCAATAGATAAAATTATTACATTATTATAAATTTATTCAAAATACTTATTATAAAAGTTATTTAATAAAAAATTATAATTAATTTTAACAATCACTTGTATATTATTTTCATAATCATATAAAACATATTTATTTTGAAGTTTTGAAGTAAGAGTTTTTTGGGTTGCACTTTTAAGTACACATAATTATTATCTATATTGATCTTTTGATAATAATTAAAATATATCATAAAATAAAATTTGAAATATTGTACAACAATCTATAATAAATATCTTAAAGAAATTAGAATTTAAAAAATAAATGAATATATATATGGTGGTTCGTGGTTTTGTAAGTACTTATGAGATGTCTAAAATAGTAATAAATGGCCATACATAAGGTATATTTATTTTTTTAATTTGAAAAAAAAGTACCATATAATGTTTTTTGTTCCATTACATCATTATCTAATTCTTAATGGATTTGTAGATTATGAACACATATTTTTAGTTCATTAGGTTTTATAAAAGTTCATCATCAAAAAAGGGGGAAAAAGTGAGACACATTACCATGCCTTCAATTCATAGAAATATTTCAATGGAGAACACAACACTGCCTTCAAGCTAGCTTGTTTGATAAACAAAAAGTATGCATATATAGGAGCATAGCTCGACAAAAACAACAAGCGCTGTCTAAAGTTGTATTGGATGGGTAAGCCCAAAAAATAATTGGTGAAGACTACCTGAAAACCATTAGACCCTCTCTTATTTCATCCTTACTGGATCTAATTTCAAAATGATCCTGGATTAAACTAACTCTAATATCAATTCTTAGATGGGGTAGATTCACGGGGGATTCACCTTGTTGAGAAATATCTGATCATGTTCATTCATAAAGGGGGGTTTTTAATTGTGAAAAATAAGGTCAATATATTATAAGTATTGGGGTGCAGGGAATAAGATATGGGGTGTTTACAGGTATTAGTGGGCTATAAAAAGGGGGTTCTAGTAAAAATAAGGAATATATTGTAGAAATAGGATTTTTTTAATTGGAAATATGTATTGGAAGGGGGGCTCAACAAAATGATTTTTGTAATTAATTATCAATATTTAGTGAGATTAGGGGTATTATTTAATATCCCATGAACGAAGGCGTTATGACATGATTTCACTAAGTGAAGACCCCATGGGTAGATCTTGAACCAAATCTACAACCAAACTAATGGGAACATAGGTAATTTTAGAAACATCTTGCTCACAAACACACACAAAACACACAATGAAATTACAATTTTTTTGTTTTTATTTTTTATTCATCCATCCATCTAACTAACCAATTACAAATAAAAAAATTGGTGAGTTACAAAGGACATATTGGAGTGAAATAAGAGTGGACTTAATATATTGTTAAGAAGATCAATATTGTTAAACCAATTTGTTTTTAGGTACATAGTGGATATTTACATTTTTCTGTGTCCAAATATTATCAAAGGAATATATAAGCTTTGTAATCATGATATCCATGTAAGGAAGTTTTAAGAAAAACAAAATGAAGATTAGAGATGGAAATATAGGGAATATTTCCTAAAATATTTATAAAATGCATTATGTAACTACTAAAAGTGAAGGGGTTCTTAAGGAATGGATAATAGCACCATTATTTGTAAATATGAAGAAAAATCGGGGTATTTTCAATTGGGTGAATCATCCTTTATTTCAATAGCCAAGTATAATTAAAAATAAAAATACAACACTGATGATGAGCAACATTATTAAATTAGGGACTTACTATTAACAATTTATCATTCTAAATTCATATTCCAATCAAATGTTATAATTATATAGTTAAATGAAGTTGACATAATTATGCGTTCAACCTAGATGGAAATGTTATGTACCTTCATCATAAATAGGAAAAAAATGTTTTTGACATTGTCCTACAAGAAGAATAAGATAACAGTACAAGACATGGAAAAAAAATTGTTTCAATAGATCTCTCGTTACATCACTTTAAATATGTATCAACGCTAATGCTTTAGGAGAATCATATATCAATAGAAGATATGGAAAAAAATGAAAAAGTTGCATCTGATAAATATAAAAAAAATTCTCGTCTTAAGAATCATAGCCAAATATTCATTGCACAATGAAAAGAAATCACTAGAAAAAATGTTAAGAAACCTTATAACAAAAACAAACCCTTAATTCATCAAGAAACAATGATCAACTGTAATGAAATAAAAAAGTCATGAGATATAGAAATAGAAACCTTGGAAAAGGAAACCCATAACAATCTAATTGACATCATGAATAATGAAAATATAACAAAGTGTATTAAAAGACGAAGGTTTCGAAAACAAGAAAAAAGATGCAAGGATTCCTTATCATTATTCTCATTATAATAATCATCAATGAATTAATTAAATATGAAATTAGTATGAGAATATAAGTGAAGATACTATGATATTAAATAAACCTTAGTTGTTTAATACTATCATTTTCCAAATCACTGAAGTCATCACTACAGAGTTCTTCAGAAAATTGAATTAGGGTGGTTTGATTGTTTCAAAATAGCATTTTATTTATTTATTTGCTTTGTAACTCATATATTTTGGTATCATCAATCATTATATCTTCAATAGCAAAGAATCTTGAATCTTTGTTAATGCATCACATGTTAGAAAATAACACATAAGTTTGTCCAAAAATTGATTGGAGTACAAATCATGTTAAGAGGATTGGAAATGTAATTACACACACAACAATGACGATGACGACGACAATGATGATGATCCTAACCAAGAACATGACCCATCAATAATTGTAACTACACAATGTGTATAAGTATACCAGCACAAGGCATTGTATCTCTTATATTAATCGATCTTATTCAATTATCTTTGTATTTGTCATTTATAAAATATCATGGAAAATTTTAAGGATCCATGCTTATTTGAAAGTGTATAAACCTTGGAAAATCTTAGCAATTCTTAAAATATAAACTATAAAATATTTGGGGATATTTTTGTAAAAATATTTCAATTTCTAAGGATTTTATATAGTTTATATAACAATTTGATGATTTTAGAGTGAAAAAATTTACCCCAAATTAGGTGAAACAATGCTTCAAAAAATGTAAATTGACAATTTTTTTTGGAAAAAAACCCTAAAAAATAACCAATATAAAAAACTTTACCCCTAAAATTTTCCATTTATAATTTTCAAACTATTGCCCCCAATGAACTTTGTTTTCACAAGCTAAAGTGAATCAAAACCATAAAACACAACCAAAATAATATGAGGAGCATGAAAAAAATAATATGAGGAGCATGAAAAAAATCTCGTATGAAATAGAACCAACTAAAATAAACTATAATTATCATTTAGCAAAATACATTGCTAAATCGAGAATCTATCCTATCGTGATTCTATCAAGTGATACACAATCATCAATTAAACATGAGAGAGCATGCTTCACTCATAACTTTTTTTTTATGTGCTTATTTTATTTTAATATTTTTTAAGTAATCTTTTTCATTATATAAATAGGTGTTATATTTATATTTTAGAATTTAAGATCGATTAGTATTTATATTTTTTAGATTGTATGAAAATAAAACAGGTAAAATGTTTTAATTAATTTTATAATAGTTTTTTTAAATTCGAAATAAATAATTAAAAATATATAAAAAATAATTTAAAAAAAATCCTCAAATAAAAAAAATCAAAGCAAAGTCTCAAAGTCAAAGAAATTTGAAAGATTCATTAAATAGCTCCTATCACACCACCTCTCTAATCATTAGTCCTATTGAGACCTAGAAAACTCTTTTCACCTCTCTAATCATTAATCCTATTGAGGCTTAGAAAACTCTTTTCATTTGTGTTAATAAAACTTTAGAATTCTAGATTATCCATATAGATTGGTCTATATCCATCAATTCCACCATTCCTCACATATTTGGTCAAGAAAACGTATTTCCTCCATAGATGAGATCACCTCAATATTTATTCATTTAAAACTATCATTTATAAGTTTTATGAAAAAAAATAAAAATAAAAACTTAAGATATGAATCAACTAAATTTTGATTATTATCTATGAGAAAATAACCTCATAGCATATTAAACCATAACTTAGGCTAAATAGATTGGTTAAATGATGACAAACTTCAAGAATAAAAATAGTTTTTGCATATACATTAAGAATATAAAATCTTTAATGTTTTGATTGTTTTAATAAAACATGTGCATCCCCTCCATGACTTTAAATATATTCATATTGATGGGTAAATGTCTCCAATGCCATGCTTATTTACTATTGAATGTAACAAAAATTGAATTGAAATCAAATCCTAAATAATCTAAATTTTGATTATTATGTATGAGAAAATCACCTCACATCATATTAAACCATAATTTAGGCTAAATAAATTGGTTAAATAATGACAAACTTCAAAAATAAAAATAGTTTTTGCATATACATTAAGAATATAAAATATTTAATGTTTTGATTGTCTTAATAAGACATGTGCATCCCCTCCATGACTTTAAATATATTCATATTGATGGGTAAATGTCTCCAATGCCATGCTTATTTACCATTGAATGTAACAAAAATTGAATTGAAATCAAATCCTAAATATATCCAGATAAGGGATATTAAATCCTAATAGATCAAGATAACTTCTTTAAAGGATATGAAATGTGCCTTTTAGAAAAATTGAAGATAAAATTAGCTCAAAATTGAGTAGGCAATATGAGGAGAATTTTATTTTATGAAAATTAATGAAAACATAAAAGGTCAAAATGATTATATGAAAAAAAATAAGCCGAATAAAATTTAAAGAATTGAAAGTAGGATAAAAAAAAATTTCCATAGAAAAAAATCGTAAATTTCTTTACATTCATTAGATGGAACTGAAAAGTCCATTCTCAACAAAGTACATAGTGATTCTGAATCAAAACATCACAAAAGATTGTAATATCATGCATTGAATCATCCCAACAATGATTTGCTAAGGCAAAATCAAAATCAAATAATATACATATAAGATCAAAATATAGGATGATATATCATTATCATCCTCAAATATGTTCATATAAGTTCATAATATGTAACTCAGAAAAAATAAAATAGACTGATATATATCAGATCCCTTCGGCATAAACTGTTCATCATCACCATCCAAAAATCATATGATCAAAAATTGCTGCTACAGTATCTACAAACTGTTCACCATCATCATCCCTATATAATCCAAAACAATTTCAAAAGATCGTCAATAAAAACAGAAAGTCTTAAACTGTTTAGAAGATCTGATAATTTTCATAGGATGTATCCTCTATTAATTTTTTAATGAGCCAGAAACCCTCAGTGATCCTCGCTCCAGCCTTAGCTAATGAATCAGATAAACTGTTCCTTTCACGATAAATATGTTGAAACTGCACCATCTCAAAACTGTCAAAAAGTCTGTGTACTTCGTGAAGAATTAAAGATAATTCTAAGTTATACATTCTATATTTACCCTTGGCCCAGTTTATGACTAACTAAGAGTCTCCAAAAATCTGGATTTTTGCATAATCCTTCATCCTGGCGAGAGTAAGTAGTAGCTTTAAAGCACAGAGTTCAACAGTGTTTTTAGTACCAGCCCCTAAACCAGCTTTAAAAGAAAAATAAAGTTTATCAGAAATGTAAAGTATACCTCCAGCTCCACAAGAATATGATGCCTCTGCTGCTGAACCATCAAAATAACCCCAAGGATAAGATTTGTCAATTGTTTCTACAAATACAAGTATGATTTTCAGAACAAAAACATCTTGTGGAAAAGATCTCAACATACC
This sequence comes from Pseudotsuga menziesii, assembly GCA_001517045.1. Classification (NCBI taxonomy): domain Eukaryota; kingdom Viridiplantae; phylum Streptophyta; class Pinopsida; order Pinales; family Pinaceae; genus Pseudotsuga; species Pseudotsuga menziesii. The sequence continues at coordinate 202,834 of LPNX010440951.1, read as the reverse complement.
CAGACTGAAAGAGCAAACCTGAGATGGAATCAAGGATTGATCATCAAAATAACTTTGGTTGCGATCCTTCCATAAAAACCACAAAACAATAATAGGTAAAGACCTAATATGCTTAACTTCCATATTAAGACACTAGTTCTTCAAACAATCTATCACAGATTCCCCATACCAAAGATTCCTGAAATTTAACTTGTCTTCAATATCTAACCAAACACTCTTAGTGAAAGGGAAATCCACCCCAAGATATAAATTAGATTCATCATCCAATTTACACAAATAACATCTATCAGGTCCTTCAGAATCTCTTCTAACCAGGACATCCCAAGTGAGTGCCTTATCAAAAAAAAGAAACCAACAAAAAAATTTTGATTTCAAGGGAAACTTAAGTTTCCATAAAACTTTCCACCATCAGGAAAAATCCAGTCCATTCCTGTCCTGCAGCAAATGCAAATAACCTTCGTTTGGAGAATATTTACCATTTTTGGACAAATTCCAAACAAGTATATCAACATTGTTAGTTAGTCTTACATGACTAGATTTAAGAATGGATAGAAAACCATTTCAACATAAAACATCTTGTATATCAGATAGACCAAGAATGTTTGCAGATAACCACCCTTGTTCTCTCAAAAGAGTCAAACCAGGGCATCCAATGTCTTTAAGAAAGTAAATACCAATAGAGTGTAATTTATCAAGTAGTAATGTTGGTAAATGATGTCACCATTTAAAACCTACCCAAGGATCAATACCAATACGAAGTTCAGCACCATTACCAACCTTCCATACAAGATTATTACCAATAATATCAAAAGCCCATAAAACAACTTTCCAACATATAGAAATATTCCTTTTCTTCTTATCAGACACTCTGATCCAATCCAGAATAGATATTGGATGAACATATTTTTGAACTACAATCTGAACCTATAGACCTGAACCTACAATAATATTCCAAACACTCTTGGCTGCAAGGGCTTTAGCAAAAACCGCGGGGATTTTCATCCCCCATCCACCTATAAATTTAGGGCAAGCCAAATTTTTCAAAGAAGTCCAAGGTAGACCAACAAAGTCCTTATGTCCAGACCACAAGAATCTAAAACATAACTTTCTAATATTCTCAATGACCCCCATAGGGATCCAAAAATGCATCCAATAAATCGGGATAGCTTCAAGAACAACTTTGACCAATGTAAGCTTACCTCCCTTGGTTAACCATCGAAAGCTCTAGTTCAGAATCCTTTTTTCCACTTTTGCAATAAGCCAATCCCAATCCTTCAAAATGTATATGCAAGGTTTAAGATAGAAACCAAGATACTTCATGCCATTCTCAATAGTTAACACAGAAAATGAAAAAATATTCTGTAATGTAATGATCTCATACTCATCCAAACCAGAGTAATATAATGCATATTTTTTATCATTTATCTACATACCAGAAGCCTTATAGTAAACCAATAAGATCTCCTACAAATAAGATAAAGATTGTTCTGATCCATCAGTAACCATGATAACGTCATCCACAAAAAGTACACGAGTTAAAGAAATACCATGGTAAACCCCATCATCTTTGGCACAATAAAGAGCGCTACTCAATCCTTCAGCAATGATCATAAAAAGTAAAGGGGCCAATGGACATCCATGTCTTAGCCCCCTTCTAGCTTTGAAAAAATTTGAAGCTGCACCATTAATAAGAACAACAAACGAGACTGATGATAAACTGCTCATAACCCAGGTGATGAATAAACCAGAAAAACCCATTTGGACAAAAGTACCCTCAGATAAGTCCAACTAACTCTATCAAAGGCTTTAGATGGGTCTATTTTAAGAACCACAGATTTGAAATGTTTACCATGAATGGTATGTAAACCTTCCTGAATGACCCCCACCGCATCATGAATCTGTCTTCCAAGTAAAAAACCAAACTGTTCACAGGAAATATAACAACCTAGCACATTTCTAATGTGAGTAGAAATGATCTTACCAATAATTTTGTAGAAAAAGTTACACAAAGATATTGGCCTGAAGTCCTCAAAGCATGTAGGATGATCAATCTTAGGAATCATAACAAGAAATGTAGTATTAAAAACAGCTGGAATTTTACCATTTTTCCTTGAATCTTCAATCACTCGTAATAAATCCATACCCAAGACATAAAAAAGAGCCTGATAGACCTCGATTGGTAGGGCATCCGGTCCTGGACTCTTATCATTCTTACTCAAAGTAAGAAAAGAATGGATTTCCTGTAATGTTACCGGCTTTAAGAGCTCTTCATTCTCTTCCTCAGTTATGGATGTGGGAAAGTGCGCAACACTCATAACAACTTCTGGTAGATGGAGATTACTCTCCTCCTGAAATAAAGTCTCAAAATGTTTGACACCAGCCTATGCTATAGCCTCAAATCCTTCCACCATGTTACCATCACCATCTGCTATCTTCCAAATTGAATTAATAAATTTCCTGTTATCAGCATACTTATCGAAGAAAGGGGTATTGTCATCCCCACACAAAAGCCACAAAGCTCTATTTTTCAATCTAGCCTCCCATTCATGATCTAGTAATATTTTCCTCTTACGGGATTCCAAATCAACCAAAGTAGATTTATCCACCTCAGATACAAACCCAAAACCCATCTTATGTAGATCGGCCATTAAAAATTCAATGTCCACTAAGTCCTTATTCTCCTGTAATTTCTTCGCAATCGACCAAGAGATAGACACATCTTTAATTTTCTTAATATTTAAGACAAAGTGTGTAGCAAGAGAAATCTCAAGGTTATCAGAGAATCCTATCCAAGTAGATTTTAAAAGGGAAACAAAGTCTTCATCCTCCAACCAAGAAGCATTAAATTTGAAAGGACTACAGGGTCTAGAATCTTTATTCAAGAGTTGCATAAACACAGGATTATGGTCTAAATCCCCACCACATCCAATCCATTGTCTAAAATGAAAATCACAGTCCAGAAAATTAGAAGAAAGTAGGAACCTATCCAATCTCTTGCAAATATTCTCACACCCAACTCTCTGATTATTCCAGGTAGGAAGTAAAATAGTTGGGGCAATATCCACAAGAGCATCATCCTCCATCTGCCTAATGAAGAAATCAGATAGGTTATCAACTCTAGCCTTATCACCCCAAATATCAGATAAAACAACAAAAAAATTCAAATCTCCACCAAGGATCAATTTAGAGCTCATCAGACCCTCCACTTTAAACAAATTAATCCAGAAAATTTCTCTATCCACATAAGGTCCATACAAATTAAGACAAACAATCATCATTTTAAGCTCAACAGAATGCAATGAAGCACATAGACCAGAGCCAATTGCCCATGCATTAATCAACTGAAAATGACACAACCGCCATCCAAGAAGTAATCCCCCATATTTTCCTTTAGCATCCACAGATAAAAAATTCCATCCATGATTCATATATTCCATCTCAGACACCAACAAATCACCTCCACACATAGTTTCTTGTAAGAATAAAACATCAATAAAATGTTCATCAATCAACCTACGGACCACTATTTTTTTGGGTAGACTAGCCAACCCTCTGCAATTAAGGGTCATAGCAATCATAAGTAATCACCCAAAGGGGAATGCACAGCTCTAAAAGCCCCAGAAACAACCTTATCATCAGAAATCAGAACCTTATGAACCCCACCAGGATCTGTACAAGGAATAAAATTCCCTGTAAGACCTCCATCTTTATCACTTAAAATCGGTTTAACCTTAGAACAAGACCGTAAAAAATATACATCAAATGATTTGTTACATTTGACAGGGGAAACAAACCCTAATTTCCCCAAAGGACAATCAGTCCTTCTTGAATCTCCCGAATCCCCATCCCGAGAAATCATAAAATTTTCAAGTAGTAAACTAGGGTTATCAGTAACTATGAAACAAAGTGGTTTCAATGAGTCCAAGATAGGATTATGTTTATCAGCCGAAACAGTATCACAACCCATCAAACCTTCCACTAAAACCTCATCAGGGACAGAAATATCTTTTTCCCCAGATAAAACTTCAGGGTTCTTAACCCTCCAGAAGGATTTAGACTTAGGAACAGAAGCATATTTACCAGATTTACTAAAAGGTAAAGTACATTCAGGGATCAGATGGCCATGAGCATGGCATCTGTTACAGCAAAAAGGAATTCCCATGTAATCTAAAGGTTTATAAAACTCAGAACCCCCCTTCTTAATCAAAATATCTGTCGCTAAACCATTCCTAAGGTCTAGTAAAACCAGAACTTTACCCAAACAACAGACACTCGTATCAAGAAATGAAAGATCTACCTCCAAAAAAGTACCTAACGTATTCCAAAAAAGTTGAAAGAATTCGACAGATGAAAATTCAAATGGAAAGTTCGAAAGCTTAACCCAAATTGGTAATAGATCATACCTTTCAACTCTTGGGTCGAATAAAGGTGATCATATTTTCAACAACAGACCCGTATTCTGCAATCTCCAAACACCAGCAAGAATTGTTGTTGCATCATATTTGTTATGGAATTTGAAAGCAATCCATCCACGATGAAAAATGAAGACATCCGGACACAGACTGATATGGTCACTCCATGAAACAATAGCCCAATTCTTGACACCGTCAGAATTGAATTTTTGACCACCAAATCTTCCCACCAAAGTAGTGGCGTTTGTCAAAACAATGTCATTCAAACAAACGTTCTCACCGACAACCATAATCACAGGTTTACCTTTCCTGATAATATTTCTAGGCCTCTTCAGATGTTTATCTGCCTCTGGGAAATCACAATCCTTAACTAGAAGCTTCTCAAAAGAGAAATCCTTAAACCTTGGAATGTGTTTATCCTAGTCAACTTTGAACAACAGATCCTCAACAGGTGCCGTAAAATCCTCAAATGATGAACCCCTACCCATCTCGTTTATCAAAAAATCATCACCATATGACACTGAAAGAGAAGAACCCTTATCAATAGTAAACCCATCACATGCTGGTAATGATAAATCAGGTTTCATGGAGGAATAAACCCTACTCGCATCTGCAACATAGTGCACTCCTTCATCCTCCCCAAGTGACAAAGAAACATCACACAAGGGAAAAACATGGTCATCAATCCCTGCTTTTTTCCCCCGAGGCATGTTTACAGCATCGAAATCATGAGGTGGTATACGAGCCAAGTGCTTTATAGCACGAAGCATCATAATTACAGGCCTATGGACGTGTCTCTCCCAAATGATGCTAGAGTGAAACCAAATCAGTGATCTGGTGGAAGGATCGTTTGGAATATCAAACCGCGAGATATCGATTAAATTCAAAATCTACCTTTCTGCCAGGATCATCAATGCAAGCATTACATTATGTACTGAGAAAATGATGACATAACAAAACCCTAGAAAAGGTGACATATGGGCACACACATCCAATGAAACTAGGATATATAGAGAGAGAGAGGGTAGGAATTGTGTTATAAGACTTAAAAAAAGGTGTATCAATATCTTATGCGATATGTGATAGTACAACTTTAACGAAGATTAATAAATGGCAAATATATGTTTATCATTTTTAAAGCTCGTAAAAATGTCTTTAAAAATATTTATGATAGGGATTGGTACTTTGGAATGATAAATATAGTTACATGGAGACAATTGTAAGATTTAATGCAAATATTTAAAGATCAAGGAAATTTTATAATGGTGTCAATGTGCCATTTATAGAAATGTTTTATAGAGTTAACTCAAAATTGAGAGGGAATTATAAACAATATTATATTGTAAAAAATTAATGAAAATATAAGCGATGAAAATTCATTATACAAACTAAATCAAGCTAAATTGGATTGAAATAATTCCTACACTGATATTAATCTCATCTACAAAGGGAAGGAAATGCATTTTGAAGGTAAAATAAACATAAAAAATCAGACTAATCAATTAGGTGATGGTAAAACTTAGACAAGGATCAAATTGAAAAATGGGGCTCATCATTTAAACTAATACAAACACCTTAAGAGTATTTATGATAGGTATGATAAGTGTTGGTGTTTTGTAATTACAAAGATACTTACTAGAGGCTTGTAATGTCCCTAAAAATCGTAAATAATTTTTTTTTTCGTAGGCTAATAAAATACTAAAATTCAAGGACATTGTTTAAAATTTCTGTGGAATAAAACTTGGTTCTATACTAAACCTAAGTGTCATAAGCTATTTTTTTTCCTCTATGTGTTTTCCTGTCTGATGATGACGTGCTTGCGTGATTTTGTTCTATCACCTAGACTTGTTTGTATGGTTACTCTGCATGTCTACTAGTTGTGAAAATTTGTCGATGCTTACATTATGTTATGTTTTACTTTTATTTTATATGTCTTTAAATTCGTTTATGGTTTTGTTCATAAGAGGTTGACTTTCCTTTGTATGTCAAGGGGTGGAGTGGCGAGGTTTTATCCCTTGAGGGACTACTTGGAAAGGTAAGGAATCCTATTGCTACAGGGCTTACTTAGTTCGTGATCAACTAATGTAGACTCCTACTCTCTTGTACAGGTTAAATCATTGGTGAACTATGTCTGTGATCATGGTAATACAAACATCCCACGTCTACAACACTACATCTACACTACACTATTTCTGTTCATAGCTGGCTAAAAATAGGATTAAGTCCCAGGCCTAAACTATACCTAAGTCCTATGTAAATAAGGTTCATGAAAATAAATTTTATGCATGTTCATAAAATTTATTGTATACATTAATCTTAAGGTTGGAAACCTTAATGGCCATGCAATATATACTTTGAAACTATATGAAAAAGGGTTTACGGTTATGGCATATTCCATATGCCATCGAAACTTTGTATTAGCATGACATTGGAGGGTTTTAACGTTTAAACATTGGTGGTGGTGAACTATGGAACAACGACATGAATCAAAACTATAGAGTTATGGGTTTTGATTTGGTTAATAGTGGTGGATGGGGTGGCGACTTTAATGCTCATTAGGAACCGCAGGAAGAATTCCTCAAGCGCTGGGTAGGGTTTGTCAATCGTTTCTTTTGGTCTTTCGCTGGTTTTGGTGGTTTTGTGCTTCTTGGTTCAATGTTGTGCAACTCAAAATCCTTCCTTCTCTCTCGTAAGGTAAGTGATGTCCTTGATCTGCACAATGAATGTTTAGGTTTTGATTATGATTTCATGGAATACTCCTGATGGTGCTTGCATTGGTTGGTGCAGGTAGCAGAGCATGGTTCTATCATGGCTTAGGTGGCGCCATAGGTTTCCTGCACAACCATTCTTTGGGTAAGCCCTGAAATTTGCAAGGCCCTTACTACTATGTGTTTGTTTGACAGAGTTTTCAAGCTGTGGGTTGGGAAATTCATCGATTAGTTGTTTCGTTGGTTGGGGTTTTGATTTTTTCTCTATATCCAACGATGCGACTATGTGGTCTTTCCATGGCTATGTCGCATGTAAACATTTGGGGATAAGAGTTTGATTTTATGAATCTTGGCTCGGCTCTGTGTAAAAATTCATTGTTTTTGCTATGATTTGTAATGGGTTTTGTTCAATTTTAATGGAAGCTCTATGTATATCTTTATGATGCGTTTCTTTACTTATAGTAACATTGCTTGCAGTGGCACCATGGATAGTTTGAATATGTATTTTATGCAATGTATGCTTATGGTGGTACTATTTGGTAAAAACGTGGATGTATGAGTTTATTAATTGATGTGGCTGGGTTTTAACTTGCAGTTGTAAGCATTAAGCTTGGCTTGGCCCTTGGTGTGGATATGCAATTTGTATTTATGTAGTTATGCTTTTATAATGTGACTGTGCAATGGATGTAAAGAGCATAGCTCTGTTCTGTTTAAACTATTGGTTATCTTGAATTCCTTTCGGGCAGCCTACGAGGCGAAACCCTTAATATAAATCACATTATTTTGTTTTGTTATTAGAGCCTACAGGATTCGATCTTGGGTTGTTTAATGAATTAGAATTGTGGTTTGATATTTTTGGTTTGGGCATCTCATAGGATTCGATCCTGGATGCATTTCGATTTAAATCAATAGAGGTGTAAGAACATGCTTCTTGGTTTTGTTAATGTGAGTTCAAGGTTTTATTAATGAGATTCCACTAGTGTGATGCATAGGGACTAGCTCTGTCTTGATAATTTTGTTTATTTAATTAGTTATTTTAATTTGTTGTTTGTCGTTTTAGTTTATGATATGAATACAAGTAATGACCTAAAACTAAAACTTCATGGGTTTCGATAGCTAGGATTGTTTAAAATATTTGAAATGAAATATGTGAAATCCCATAGCCAATCCTGGATAGGATTCGATGGTTGGGTTGGGTTAATAATACTTAGCAGTGTTTATGTTTTCATAGCATGGATTTTAGTTTTTATGTAAATGTTTGGTTGGTATTGCGTTAAGTTGTTTATGGTTTAATTAAAATGTGGAAACATAAGCATATTTGCTGGCAATATGGAATCTTCCATCGTTTTTAATTTAGGTTTGAGAGTTTGATTTTAATGGTTTAGGAGATTCGATCTCTAGTTAGTTTGTTTCTTTAAATTTGTAGTTTATTATTTATCTTTAAATAGAGTATATATTAATGAGTTTAGATATTGGTTCCTTGGTCTGTATATTTATACTTTATAAATAATTTATCTGAATGTTTTGATGCATATTTTATAATAATATTTTAGTTTTTATTGCTATTAAGGTTTACTTTATCTAGCTTAATGAAATTATGTTTAACCTTTCATTTATGTTTGAACAATATACAATAGCTCATTATCTTAATAACTAGGGTTTAAGTCTAAGGTATAGTCTGTTTGACAATTAAATCAATGCTAAAAGGATTTAAACTATATAATTCCTATCTCAAAAAAATAATGGCCGAGTTTAATGTTTAAGCAGTAAATCGACCTGTAACATAAAATATATCCCTAGAGTTTTATGTAGAGATTGTTCAGACTAAGATTATATAAACAAATGAAAACCTAGCCAAAGCATATATTTAATGTACAAATTTTCATTCCAAATCTGAAACCCTACTTAATAAAATCTATAAGAACTATAGAGAAGGTCAAAAACTCATACCTGCAATTTATAGGTATTTAATGGCTAGAACCCTGCACACTCAAGCACACAGAATTAATAAGAACATAGATAATTATGACCTCATATTTGTCAACTAAATAACTTGGTAACTGCTACGTTCCACCCAACTATGACCCGGAACCGTTCCTGGTTTCAATCCGGATCCACCCGAGTTGGTTCGAACATGCAAGTATTCTAGAGCTCTTAAAGGTAAGGCTTCACCCATCTGGAATATTAGGCTTCATACCTGATTGCTTTTCTTTTTGGAAAATTCTCTCCCAAAATTCTGAGGAGAATAATGATTAGATAGAATAGAATGGAGATCCCCAAGTCTTTCTTTGTCGTGGGTCTTTATAGACAATATTTATGAAAAAGGACAGTTAAATTTCAGTTAGATCAAGGATCATTTACTTTCTTGAAATAATCTCTTACTTTATTTATGTGAAATTAATATTTATTTAACTTTAACTTAGGAAGTCTTTGACTAGTTCCTATTTTGACTCTTTTAGGTATTAAATCTTTATTTAATTATTTTAGTAAATAATAATACATAGGTTCTTTATTTATTGTTTATAGTTACTATTATTACTACATATGCTTACTCTTTTATTCATAACATATATAAACTATATATAGACATATATTATTGTTAACAATTACTTTAGGTATCATACAACATGATCCTAATCATATGGTACTTTCATTAGCTTATAAAAAATTCTTTTATTAAGGCCTTCAAGTAGGGTTGGTCAACTAAGTTAGGTAGATCTAAACCTCCTTTGCATGTTGGATTACTTCGTTTATCATGGTATTTCTTCAGTGCTTAATGAGAAACACAAATTCAAAATTTCATTTAATCAACTTAAAAACAAGTAAGATGAGGTCGGTGTTTTATCATAGTCGTTTTCACTCAACACAATTAATTTTCAGTAACTCCTAGCGTTCTTCAAATCCCACACTCAATGCTAAAAATAGGGGGTTACAAATAGTGCAATTTCAGAGCCTCTCACTCAACACTAATGCTAGGATGTACTTGTATAATACACCTAGGGATACAATAGACAAGGATCCAATGTTCCAGAGATTATTCTCAACATCAATTTGGAATGCTGCAGGGATTATTCCCAACACTTCCAATTCTTATATTTCATGTGTTTCAGAGATATATGCTCAACACAAACATTTCATAACTAATGTGCTCTAGAGTTGATGCTCAACAAAAACATCAAATACTCATGTGCTTCAGAGCTCGCGCTCAACACAAACATCAAATAATTCATGTGCTCCAGATCTTGCACTCAACACAAACATTAAATCACTCATGTGCTCTAGAGCTCACGCTCAACAGAAAATATCATCAATCATGTGCTTCAGGATCCATGCCTAGCACATACAATCACATACATACTAAATAAAACATATGCATTGGATTACTCCCAATATATCTAACAAATCATCATACTCATGTGCAGTGGGTTTTCACACCCAATATACAAAATATAAACATAAAAGTATCATCATATGCAATGGGACTTATGCCCATTAGTGTTAGGTCAAAATATGGGATATTACATCCCTTCCCACTTAGAACAACGTCCTTGGTGTTCTAGGGACTAAGAATGAAATCATAAAATAAGGCGGGGTAAGCCTCTCTCATGGTGGCTTCATTCTCCCAAGTAGTCTCATCGGATTCAAAATTATTCCATTGCACTTTCAACTGGACTATGGTGTACCTCCTGAGCTGCACTTCTCTCTTGTCCAGAATATGAAGGGGTTCAGGTACAAAATCCTCTTCAAGTTCCACCTATAACAAGGACCAATCAATAACATGTTTAGTATCATATACATATTTCTTCAATAAGGATGCATGGAAAACATTATGCACTTTTATGTGAGCAAGTAAAGATAATGCAAACATCATTGGCCCTCTCTTGGCCAGTATCGCAAAGGTCCACAAAATCTTGGTACCAAATTTCCGCACCTTCCCAAGATCAATGAGATTCTCTTTGATTTTACTTTTAAGTAAACATGTTCGTCAATTTGATAATATTTATCTTTCCTTTTCTTATATATGTAACTCTTATGGAGGCCTTGTGCTTCTTTAAGGTTATGTTGGACCTTGGTGACCAATTGTTCCAATTCTTTAAGTAAATTAGGCCCTAACATGAGCTGGTCCATTGGGTTATCCCAATTAATCGGTGTTCTACACTTCCGACCATAGAGTACCTCTAAGGGCTCATCTTAGTGGAGGTTTAGTATCCATTGTTATATGCTAATTCTGTGAGATGCAGATAATCCTCCCACTTGGTGGGGTTGTTCATAACATACATCCTAAGCATGTCTTCCAAAATATGGTTTACACATTCTGTCTTCCCATCTATCTGTGGGTGGTAAGGAGTACTAAAGTTTAACTGTGTTTCTAATCTGGAGAATAAGGATCTCCAAAACATTTCGGTAACCTTTTTGTCTCGATCGGAGGTTATTTCCTTGGGTATCCCATGCAATCTGAATATCTCTTTTAAGAAGATGTTGACAATGTGAATTGCCTTGTAGGTTGACTTTACTAGGATGAAGTGTGATGCTTTCGATAACTTGTCAACCACTACAAAGATAGAATCATTTTGATTCTTTCTCTTTGGTATACCTGTAGTAAAATCCATACTAATGACCTTCCACTTCCATTCTAGAATGGGTAACGGTTGCAGCAATCCTGAAGGATGTTGGTGCTCAACTTTGACTAGCTAACATTCTTGACATTTTTTTATAAACAATGCTATTTCGGACTTTAACTTAGGCCATAAAAAGTGTTTCCTTACTGCAGATATCATCTTTTGATATATTGGATGCCTCGAGTAGAGTTTCTGATAAAATTATGTGAGGATGTTGGACATGATGTCTCCTCCTTCTGGAACATACAATGTTTCTTTGGACCACAATAGCCTAGTCTCATCTACCCTATACTCCTTTTTTTGTTGAAACAACCTGTCCTCTTCGTCCTTCTTCAAGATTTCAACAAAGAAACAGTCAAATAGGTTTATCGTTCTAATCCTATCATGCAAATCCAAATTGGTTTGAATTAAAGTTACCTCATATAACATATGATCTTGTCGACTTAATGCATCGACAATTTTATTCTCCTTTCCCTTTATGTTTTTTAACTCGAAATGGTACTCACTAAGGAAAGCCAACCATCTGGCTTGTCTAGAATTTAGATCTCGTAGATCTAATAAATACTTCAGACTCATGTTGTTTGTCTTTAGAAGAAATTTCTTCCCCATGAGGTAGTTCCTCCACATTTTCAAGGCGTGGATAATGGTTGCTAACTCAACATCGTCGGTGGGATAGTTTTGTTCGTGTTCCTTTAAAATCTGCTATTGGATGTAAAGAGCGTAGCTCTGTTATGTTTAAATTGTTGGTTATATTGAATTCCTTTCGATAAGCTTGAGAAGAGAAACCCTTAATTTATAAATCATAGCATTTTGTTTTGTTATTGGAGCCTACATTATTTGATCCTCAGATTAATTAATTAGAATTGTGGTTTGATATTTTTGGTTTTGGCATCTCACAGGATTCGATCTTGGATGAATTTTGATTTAAATGAACAGAGGTGTAAGAGCATGCTTCTTGGTTTTGTTAATGTGATTTCATGGTTTTATTAACAAGATTCCACTAGCGCGATGCGCAAGGTATGACTCTGTCTTAATAATTAGGCCCTAACATGAGCCGGTCCATTGGGTTATCCCAATTAATCGGTGTTCTACACTTCCGACCATAGAGTACCTCTAAGGGCTCATCTTAGCGGAGGTTTAGTATCCATTGTTATATGCTAATTCTGTGAGATGCAGATAATCCTCCCACTTGGTGGGGTTGTTCATAACATACATCCTAAGCATGTCTTCCAAAATATGGTTTACACATTCTGTCTTCCCATCTATCTCTGGGTGGTAAGGAGTACTAAAGTTTAACTGTGTTTCTAATCCGGAGAATAAGGATCTCAAAAAAATTTCGGTAAACTTTTTGTCTCGATCCGAGGTGATTTCCTTGGGTATCCCATGCAATCTGAATATCTCTTTTAAGAAGATGTTGACAATGTGAACTGCCTTGTAGGTTGACTTTACTAGGATGAAGTGTGATGCTTTCGATAAGTTGTCAACCAGTACAAAGATAGAATCATTTTGCTTCTTTCTCTTCGGTATACCTGTAGTAAAATCCATACTAATGACCTTCCACTTCCATTCTAGAATGGGTAACGGTTGCAGCAATCCTGAAGGATGTTGGTGCTCAACTTTGACTAGCTAACATTCTTGACATTTTTTTATAAACAATGCTATTTCGGACTTTAACTTAGGCCATAAAAAGTGTTTCCTTACTGCAGATATCATCTTTTGATATATCGGATGCCTCGAGTAGATTTTCTGATAAAATTATGTGAGGATGTTGGACATGATGTCTCCTCCTTCTGGAACATACAATGTTTCTTTGGACCACAATAGCCTAGTCTCATCTACCTTATACTCGCTTTTTTGTTGAAACAACCTGTCCTCTTCGTCCTTCTTCAAGATTTCAACATAGAAACAGTCAAATAGGTTTATCATTCTAATCCTATCATGCAAATCCAAATCGGTTTGAATTAAAGTTACCTCATATAACATATGATCTTGTCGACTTAATGCATCGACAATTTTATTCTCCTTTCCCTTTATGTGTTTTAACTCGAAATGGTACTCACTAAGGAAAGCCAACCATCTGGCTTGTCCAGAATTTAGATCTCGTAGATCAAATAAATACTTCAGACTCATGTTGTCTGTCTTTAGAATAAATTTCTTCCCCATGAGGTAGTTCCTCCACATTTTCAAGGCGTGGATAATGGTTGCTAACTCAACATCGTCGGTGGGATAGTTTTGTTCGTGTTCCTTTAAAATATGCTATTGGATGTAAAGAGCGTAGATCTGTTTTGTTTAAATTGTTGGTTATATTGAATTCCTTTCGATAAGCTTGAGAAGAGAAACCCTTAATTTATAAATCATATCATTTTGTTTTGTTATTGGAGCCTACATTATTTGATCCTCGGATTAATAAATTAGACTTGTGGTTTGATATTTTTGGTTCTGGCATCTCACAGGATTCGATCTTGGATGAATTTTGATTTAAATGAACAGAGGTATAAGAGCATGCTTCTTGGTTTTGTTAATGTGATTTCATGGTTTTATTAACGAGATTCCACTAGCGCGATGCGCAAGGTATGACTCTGTCTTAATAATTAGGCCCTACCATGAGCCGGTCCATTGGGTTATCCCAATTAATCGGTGTTCTACACTTCCGACGATAGAGTACCTCTAAGGGCTCATCTTAGCGGAGGTTTAGTATCCATTGTTATATGCTAATTCTGTGAGATGCAGATAATCCTCCCACTTGGTGGGGTTCTTCATAACATACATCCTAAGCATGTCTTCCAAAATATGGTTTACACATTCTGTCTTCTCATCTATCTCTGGGTGGTAAGGAGTACTAAAGTTTAACTGTGTTTCTAATCCGGAGAATAAGGATCTGCAAAAAATTTCGGTAAACTTTTTGTCTTGATCCGAGGTGATTTCCTTGGGTATCCCATGCAATCTGAATATCTCTTTTAAGAAGATGTTGACAATGTGAACTGCCTTGTAGGTTGAATTTACTAGGATGAAGTGTGATGCTTTCGATAAGTTGTCAACCACTACAAAGATAGAATCATTTTGCTTCTTTCTCTTCGGTATACCTGTAGTAAAATCCATACTAATGACCTTCCACTTCCATTCTATAATGGGTAACGGTTGCAGCAATCCTGAAGGATGTTGGTGCTCAACTTTGACTAGCTAACATTCTTGACATTTTTTTATAAACAATGCTATTTCGGACTTTAACTTAGGCCATAAAAAGTGTTTCCTTACTGCAGATATCATCTTTTGATATATCGGATGCCTCGAGTGGATTTTCTGATAAAATTATGTGAGGATGTTGGACATGATGTCTCCTCCTTCTGGAACATACAATGTTTCTTTGGACCACAATATCCTAGTCTCATCTACCTTATACTCCTTTTTTTGTTGAAACAACCTGTCCTCTTTGTCCTTCTTCAAGATTTCAACATAGAAACAGTCAAATAGGTTTATCGTTATAATCCTATCATGCAAATCCAAATCGGTTTGAATTAAAGTTACCTCATATAACATATGATCTTGTCGACTTAATGCATCGACAATTTTATTCTCCTTTCCCTTTATGTGTTTTAACTCGAAATGGTACTCACTAAGGAAAGCCAACCGTCTGGCTTGTCTAGAATTTAGATCTCGTAGATCAAATAAATACTTCAGACTCATGTTGTCTGTCTTTAGAAGAAATTTCTTCCCCATGAGGTAGTTCCTCCACATTTTCAAGGCGTGGATAATGGTTGCTAACTCAACATCGTCGGTGGGATAGTTTTGTTCGTGTTCCTTTAAAATCTGCTATTGGATGTAAAGAGCGTAGCTCTGTTTTGTTTAAATTGTTGGTTATATTGAATTCCTTTCGATAAGCTTGAGAAGAGAAACCCTTAATTTATAAATCATAGCATTTTGTTTTGTTATTGGAGCCTACATTATTTGATCCTCAGATTAATTAATTAGAATTGTGGTTTGATATTTTTGGTTTTGGCATCTCACAGGATTCGATCTTGGATGAATTTTGATTTAAATGAACAGAGGTGTAAGAGCATGCTTCTTGGTTTTGTTAATGTGATTTCATGGTTTTATTAACGAGATTCCACTAGCGCGATGCGCAAGGTATGACTCTATCTTAATAATTAGGCCCTAACATGAGCCGGTCCATTGGGTTATCCCAATTAATCGGTGTTCTACACTTCCGACCATAGAGTACCTCTAAGGGCTCATCTTAGCGGAGGTTTAGTATCCATTGTTATATGCTAATTCTGTGAGATGCAGAAAATCCTCCCACTTGGTGGGGTTGTTCATAACATACATCCTAAGCATGTCTTCCAAAATATGGTTTACACATTCTGTCTTCCCATCTATCTGTGGGTGGTAAGGAGTACTAAAGTTTAACTGTGTTTCTAATCCGGAGAATAAGGATCTCCAAAAAATTTCGGTAAACTTTTTGTCTCGATCCGAGGTGATTTCCTTGGGTATCCCATGCAATCTGAATATCTCATTTAAGAAGATGTTGACAATGTGAACTGCCTTGTAGGTTGACTTTACTAGGATGAAGTGTGATGCTTTCGATAACTTGTCAACCACTACAAAGATAGAATCATTTTGCTTCTTTCTCTTTGGTATACCTGTAGTAAAATCCATACTAATGACCTTCCACTTCCATTCTAGAATGGATAACGGTTGCAGCAATCCTGAAGGATGTTGGTGCTCAACTTTGACTAGCTAACATTCTTGACATTTTTTTATAAACAATGCTATTTCGGACTTTAACTTAGGCCATAAAAAGTGTTTCCTTACTGCAGATATCATCTTTTGATATATCGGATGCCTCGAGTAGAGTTTCTGATAAAATGATGTGAGGATGTTGGACATGATGTCTCCTCCTTCTGGAACATACAATGTTTCTTTGGACCACAAGAGCCTAGTCTCATCTACCTTATACTCCTTTCTTTGTTGAAACAACCTGTCCTCTTCGTCCTTCTTCAAGATTTCAACATAGAAACAGTCAAATAGGTTTATCGTTCTAATCCTATCATGCAAATCCAAATCGGTTTGAATTAAAGTTACCTCATATAACATATGATCTTGTCGACTTAATGCATCGACAGTTTTATTCTTCTTTCCCTTTATCTGTTTTAACTCGAAATGGTACTCACTAAGGAAAGCCAACCATCTGGCTTGTCTAGAATTGAGATCTCGTAGATCAAATAAATACTTCAGACTCATGTTGTCTGTCTTTAGAAGAAATTTCTTCCCCATGAGGTAGTTCCTCCACATTTTCAAGGCGTGGATAATGGTTGCTAACTCAACATCGTCGGTGGGATAGTTTTGTTCGTGTTCCTTTAAAATCTGCTATTGGATGTAAAGAGCGTAGCTCTGTTTTGTTTAAATTGTTGGTTATATTGAATTCCTTTCGATAAGCTTGAGAAGAGAAACCCTTAATTTATAAATCATAGCATTTTGTTTTGTTATTGGAGCCTACATTATTTGATCCTTGGATTAATAAATTAGACTTGTGGTTTGACATTTTTGGTTTTGGCATCTCATAGGATTCGATCTTGGATGAATTTTGATTTAAATGAACAGAGGTGTAAGAGCATGCTTCTTGGTTTTGTTAATGTGATTTCATGGTTTGATTAACGAGATTCCACTAGCACGATGCGCAAGGTATGACTCTGTCTTAATAATTAGGCCCTAACATGAGCCGGTCCATTGGGTTATCCCAATTAATCGGTGTTCTACACTTCCGACCATAGAGTACCTCTAAGGGCTCATCTTAGCGGAGGTTTAGTATCCATTGTTATATGCTAATTCTGTGAGATGCAGATAATCCTCCCACTTGGTGGGGTTGTTCATAACATATATCCTAAGCATGTCTTCCAAAATATGGTTTACACATTCTGTCTTCCCATCTATCTGTGGGTGGTAAGGACTACTAAAGTTTAACTGTGTTTCTAATCCGGAGAATAAGGATCTCCAAAAAATTTCGGTAAACTTTTTGTCTCGATCGGAGGTGATTTCCTTGGGTATCCCATGCAATCTGAATATCTCTTTTAAGAAGATGTTGACAATGTGAACTGCCTTGTAGGTTGACTTTACTAGGATGAAGTGTGATGCTTTAGATAACCTGTCAACCACTACAAAGATAGAAGCATTTTGCTTCTTTCGCTTTGGTATACCTATAGTAAAATCCATACTAATGACCTTCCACTTCCATTCTATAATGGGTAACGGTTGCAGCAATCCTGAAGGATGTTGGTGCTCAACTTTGACTAGCTAACATTCTTGACATGTTTTTATAAACAATGCTATTTCGGACTTTAACTTAGGCCATAAAAAGTGTTTCCTTACTGCAGATATCATCTTTTGATATATCGGATGCCTCGAGTAGAGTTTCTGATAAAATTATGTGAGGATGTTGGACATGATGTGTCCTCCTTCTGGAACATACAATGTTTCTTTGGACCACAATAGCCTAGTCTCATCTACCTTATACTCCTTTTTTTGTTGAAACAACCTGTCCTCTTCGTCCTTCTTCAAGATTTCAACATAGAAACAGTAAAATAGGTTTATCGTTCTAATCCTATCATGTAAATCCAAATCGGTTTGAATTAAAGTTACCTCATATAACATATGATCTTGTCGACTTAATGCATCGACAATTTTATTCTCCTTTCCCTTTATGTGTTTTAACTCGAAATGGTACTCACTAAGGAAAGCCAACCATCTGGCTTGTCTAGAATTTAGATCTCGTAGATCAAATAAATACTTCAGACTCATGTTGTCTGTCTTTAGAAGAAATTTCTTCCCCATGAGGAAGTTCCTCCACATTTTCAAGGCGTGGATAATGGTTGCTAACTCAACAAAGTCGGTGGGATAGTTTTGTTCGTGTTCCTTTAAAATCTGCTATTGGATGTAAAGAGCGTAGCTCTGTTTTGTTTAAATTGTTGGTTATATTGAATTCCTTTCGATAAGCTTGAGAAGAGAAACCCTTAATTTATAAATCATATCATTTTGTTTTGTTATTGGAGCCTACATTATTTGATCCTCGGATTAATAAATTAGACTTGTGGTTTGATATTTTTGGTTTTGGCATCTCACAGGATTCGATCTTGGATGAATTTTGATTTAAATGAACAGATGTGTAAGAGCATGCTTCTTGGTTTTGTTAATGTGATTTCATGGTTTTATTAACGAGATTCCACTAGCGCGATGCGCAAGGTATGACTTTGTCTTAATAATTAGGCCCTAACATGATCCGGTCCATTGGGTTATCCCAATTAATCGGTGTTCTACACTTCCGACCATAGAGTGCCTCTAAGGGCTCATCTTAGCGGAGGTTTAGTATCCATTGTTATATGCTAATTCTGTGAGATGTAGATAATCCTCCCACTTGGTGGGGTTGTTCATAAGATACATCCTAAGCATGTCTTCCAAAATATGGTTTACACATTCTGTCTTCCCATCTATCTGTGGGTGGTAAGGACTACTAAAGTTTAACTGTGTTTCTAATCCGGAGAATAAGGATCTCCAAAAAAATTTGGTAAGCTTTTTGTCTCGATCCGAGGTGATTTCCTTGGGTATCCCATGCCATCTGAATATCTCTTTTAAGAATATGTTGACAATGTGAACTGCCTTGTAGGTTGACTTTACTAGGATGAAGTGTGATGCTTTCGATAACTTGTCAACCACTACAAAGATAGAATCATTTTGCTTCTTTCTCTTTGGTATACCTGTAGTAATATCCATACTAATGACCTTCCACTTCCATTCTAGAATGGGTAACGGTTGCAGCAATCCTGAAGGATGTTGGTGCTCAACTTTGACTAGCTAACATTCTTGAGATTTTTTTATAAACAATGCTATTTCGGACTTTAACTTAGGCCATAAAAAGTGTTTCCTTACTGCAGATACCATCTTTTGATATATCGGATGCCTCGAGTAGAGTTTCTGATAAAATTATGTGAGGATGTTGGACATGATGTCTCCTCCTTCTAGAACATACAATGTTTCTTTGGACCACAATAGCCTAGTCTCATCTACCTTATACTCCTTTTTTTGTTGAAACAACCTGTCCTCTTCGTCCTTCTTCAAGATTTCAACATAGAAACAGTCAAATAGGTTTATCGTTCTAATCCTATCATGCGAATCCAAATCGGTTTGAATTAAAGTTAACTCATATAACATATGATCTTGTCGACTTAATGCATCGACAATTTTATTCTCCTTTCCCTTTATGTGTTTTAACTCGAAATGGTACTCACTAAGGAAGGCCAACCATCTGGCTTGTCTAGAATTTAGATCTCGTAGATCAAATAAATACTTCAGACTCATGTTGTCTGTCTTTAGAAGAAATTTCTTCCCCATGAGGTAGTTGCTCCACATTTTCAAGGCGTGGATAATGGTTGCTAACTCAACATCGTCGGTGGGATAGTTTTGTTCGTGTTCCTTTAAAATCTGCTATTGGATGTAAAGAGCGTAGCTCTGTTTTGTTTAAATTGTTGGTTATATTGAATTCCTTTCGATAAGCTTGAGAAGAGAAACCCTTAATTTATAAATCATAGAATTTTGTTTTGTTATTGGAGCCTACATTATTTGATCCTCGGATTAATAAATTAGACTTGTGGTTTGATATTTTTGGTTTTGGCATCTCACAGGATTCGATCTTGGATGAATTTTGATTTAAATGAACAGAGGTGTAAGAGCATGCTTCTTGGTTTTTTTAATGTGATTTCATGGTTTTATTAACGAGATTCCACTAGCGTGATGCGCAAGGTATGACTCTGTCTTAATAATGAGGCCCTAACATGAGCCGGTCCATTGGGTTATCCCAATTAATCGGTGTTCTACACTTCCGACCATAGAGTACCTCTAAGGGCTCATCTTAGCAGAGGTTTAGTATCCATTGTTATATGATAATTCTGTGAGATGCAGATAATCCTCCCACTTGGTGGGGTTGTTCATAACATACATCCTAAGCATGTCTTCCAAAATATGGTTTACACATTCTGTCTTCCCATCTATCTGTGGGTGGTAAGGAGTACTAAAGCTTAACTGTGTTTCTAATCCGGAGAATAAGGATCTCCAAAAAAATTTGGCAAGCTTTTTGTCTAGATCCGAGGTGATTTCCTTGGGTATCCCATGCAATCTGAATATCTCTTTTAAGAAGATGATGACAATGTGAACTGCCTTGTAGGTTGACTTTACTAGGATGAAGTGTGATGCTTTCGATAACTTTTCAACCACTACAAAGATAGAATCATTTTGCTTCTTTCTCTTTGGTATACCTGTAGTAATATCCATACTAATGACCTTCCACTTCCATTCTAGAATGGGTAACGGTTGCAGCAATCCTGAAGGATGTTGGTGCTCAACTTTGACTAGCTAACATTCTTGACATTTTTTTATAAACAATGCTATTTCGGACTTTAACTTAGGCCATAAAAAGTGTTTCCTTATTGCAGATGCCATCTTTTGATATATCGGATGCCTCGAGTAGAGTTTCTGATAAAATTATGTGAGGATGTTGGACATGATGTCTCCTCCTTCTGGAACATACAATGTTTCTTTGGACCACAATAGCCTAGTCTCATCTACCTTATACTCCTTTTTTTGTTGAAACAACCTGTCCTCTTCGTGCTTCTTCAAGATTTCAACATAGAAACAGTCAAATAGGTTTATCGTTCTAATCCTATCATGCGAATCCAAATCAGTTTGAATTAAAGTTACCTAATATAACATATGATCTTGTCGACTTAATGCATCGACAATTTTATTCTCCTTTCCCTTTATGTGTTTTAACTCGAAATGGTACTCACTAAGGAAGACCAACCATCTAGCTTGTCTAGAATTTAGATCTCGTAGATCAAATAAATACTTCAGACTCATGTTGTCTATCTTTAGAAGAAATTTCTTCCCCATGAGGTAGTTGGTCCACATTTTCAAGGCGTGGATAATGGTTGCTAACTCAACATCGTCGGTGGGATAGTTTTGTTCGTGTTCCTTTAAAATCTGCTATTGGATGTAAAGAGCGTAGCTCTGTTATGTTTAAATTGTTGGTTATATTGAATTCCTTTCGATAAGCTTGAGAAGAGAAACCCTTAATTTATAAATCATAGCATTTTGTTTTGTTATTGGAGCCTACATTATTTGATCCTCGGATTAATAAATTAGACTTGTGTTTTGATATTTTTGGTTTTGGCATCTCACAGGATTCGATCTTGGATGAATTTTGATTTAAATGAACAGAGGTGTAAGAACATGCTTCTTGGTTTTTTTAATGTGATTTCATGGTTTTATTAACGAGATTCCACTAGCGCGATGCGCAAGGTATGACTCTATCTTAATAATTAGGCCCTAACATGAGCCGGTCCATTGGGTTATCCCAATTAATCGGTGTTCTACACTTCCGACCATAGAGTACCTCTAAGGGCTCATCTTAGCGGAGGTTTAGTATCCATTGTTATATGCTAATTCTGTGAGATGCAGATAATCCTCCCACTTGGTGGGGTTTTTCATAACATACATCCTAAGCATGTCTTCCAAAATATGGTTTACACATTCTGTCTTCCCATCTATCTGTGGGTGGTAAGGAGTACTAAAGTTTAACTGTGTTTCTAATCCGGAGAATAAGGATCTCCAAAAAATTTCTGTAAACTTTTTGTCTCGATCCGAGGTGATTTCCTTGGGTATCCCATGCAATCTGAATATCTCTTTTAAGAAGATGTTGACAATGTGAACTGCCTTGTAGGTTGACTTTACTAGGATGAAGTGTGATGCTTTAGATAACCTGTCAACCACTACAAAGATAGAATCATTTTGCTTCTTTCTCTTTGGTATACCTGTAGTAAAATCCATAGTAATGACCTTCCACTTCCATTCTAGAATGGGTAACGGTTGCAGCAATCCTGAAGGATGTTGGTGCTCAACTTTGACTAGCTAACATTCTTGACATTTTTTTATAAACAATGCTATTTCGGACTTTAACTTAGGCCATAAAAAGTGTTTCCTTACTGCAGATATCATCTTTTGATATATCAGATGCCTCGAGTAGAGTTTCTGATAAAATTATGTGAGGATGTTGGACATGATGTCTCCTCCTTCTGGAACATACAATGTTTCTTTGGACCACAATAGCCTAGTCTCATCTACCTTATACTCCTTTTTTTGTTGAAACAACCTGTCCTCTTCGTCCTTCTTCAAGATTTCAACATAGAAACAGTCAAATAGGTTTATCGTTCTAATCCTATCATGGAAATCCAAATCGGTTTGAATTAAAGTTACCTCATATAATATATGATCTTGTCGACTTAATGCATCGACAATTTTATTCTCCTTTCGCTTTATGTGTTTTAACTCGAAATGGTACTCACTAAGGAAAGCCAACCATCTGGCTTGTCTAGAATTTAGATCTCGTAGATCAAATAAATACTTCAGACTCATGTTGTCTATCTTTAGAAGAAATTTCTTCCCCATGAGGTAGTTCCTCCACATTTTCAAGGCGTGGATAATGGTTGCTAACTCAACATCGTCGGTGGGATAGTTTTGTTCGTGTTCATTTAAAATCTGCTATTGGATGTAAAGAGCGTAGCTTTGTTTTGTTTAAATTGTTGGTTATATTGAATTCCTTTCGATAAGCTTGAGAAGAGAAACCCTTAATTTATAAATCATAGAATTTTGTTTTGTTATTGGAGCCTACATTATTTGATCCTCGGATTAATAAATTATACTTGTGGTTTGATATTTTTTGTTTTGGCATCTCACAGGATTCGATCTTGGATGAATTTTGATTTAAATGAACAGAGGTGTAAGAGCATGCTTCTTGGTTTTGTTAATGTGATTTCATGGTTTTATTAACGAGATTCCACTAGCGCGATGCGCAAGGTATGACTCTGTCTTAATAATTAGGCCCTAACATGAGCCGGTCCATTGGGTTATCCCAATTAATCGGTGTTCTACACTTCCAACCATAGAGTACCTCTAAGGGCTCATCTTAGCGGAGGTTTAGTATCCATTGTTATATGCTAATTCTGTGAGATGCAGATAATCCTCCCACTTGGTGGGGTTGTTCATAACATACATCCTAAGCATGTCTTCCAAAATATGGTTTACACATTCTGTCTTGCCATCTATCTGTGGGTGGTAAGGAGTATATAAGTTTAACTGTGTTTCTAATACGGAGAATAAGGATCTCCAAAAAATTTTGGTAAGATTTTTCTCTCGATCCGAGGTGATTTCCTTGGGTATCCCATGCAATCTGAATATCTCTTTTAAGAAGATGTTGACAATGTGAACTTCCTTGTAGGTTGACTTTACTAGGATGAAGTGTGATGCTTTCGATAACTTGTCAACCACTACAAAGATAGAATCATTTTGCTTCTTTCTCTTTGGTATACCTGTAGTAAAATCCATACTAATGACCTTCCACTTCCATTCTAGAATGGGTAACGGTTGCATCAATCCTGAAGGATGTTGGTGCTCAACTTTGACTAGCTAACATTCTTGACATTTTTTTATAAACAATGCTATTTCGGACTTTAACTTAGGCCATAAAAAGTGTTTCCTTACTGCAGATATCATCTTTTGATATATCGGATGCCTCAAGTCGAGTTTCTGATAAATTTATGTGAGGATGTTGGACATGATGTCTCCTCCTTCTGGAACATACAATGTTTCTTTGGACCACAATAGCCTAGTCTCATCTACCTTATACTCATTTTGTTGTTGAAACAACCTGTCCTCTTAGTCCTTCTTCAAGATTTCAACATAGAAACAGTCAAATAGGTTTATCGTTCTAATCCTATCATGCAAATCCAAATCGGTTTGAATTAAAGTTACCTCATATAACATATGATCTTGTCGACTTAATGCATCGACAATTTTATTCTCCTTTCCCTTTATGTGTTTTAACTTGAAATGGTACTCACTAAGGAAAGCCAACCATCTGGCTTGTCTAGAATTTAGATCTCGTTGATCAAATAAATACTTCAGACTCATGTTGTCTGTCTTTAGAAGAAATTTCTTCCCCATGAGGTAGTTCCTCGACATTTTCAAGGCATGGATAATGGTTGCTAACTCAACATCGTCGGTGGGATAGTTTTGTTCGTGTTCCTTTAAAATCTGCTATTGGATGTAAAGAGCGTAGCTCTGTTTTGTTTAAATTGTTGGTTATATTGAATTCCTTTCGATAAGCTTGAGAAGAGAAACCCTTAATTTATAAATCATAGCATTTTGTTTTGTTATTGGAGCCTACATTATTTGATCCTCAGATTAATAAATTAGACTTGTGGTTTGATATTTTTGGTTTTGGCATCTCACAGGATTCGATCTTGGATGAATTTTGATTTAAATGAACAGAGGTGTAAGAGCATGCTTCTTGGTTTTGTTAAGGTGATTTCATGGTTTTATTAACGAGATTTCACTAGCGCGATGCGCAAGGTATGACTCTGTCTTAATAAAATTTTTTATGTAATTAGTTATTTTAATTCGTTGTTTATCCTTTTAGTTTATGATATAAATACATGTAGTGACCTACATCCAAACCTTCGTGGGTTTCTATGGCTGGGCTAGTGTCAAAACCCCAAAATTTCAAAAAAAATTAATTTTTTTTAAATACATATAATTTTCAATAAAAGCAGTCGCTAACTGTTTGATTAGTTATCTGTTATTGAAATTAATTATTTGTTGGTTACGTTCTAGCAGTAGAACCGTTCTTTTCAATTTACTGATTTTGTTCTTTTTGTGGCCAAACAAAGAGACTGTCATGTAAAAACTGGCTTACTCAGCTTCCGAGCTAATGCATAGAGTTCTTCCTGCTTTTACAGACTACAGGCAAGAAACTTGGGCGCTTCTTAATATGTTTTTTTTAAATCATTTGATTAAAGGATTGTCGCAACAGTGAACTCAGTAAGAAATAGATACTTAAACAGAATTTTAGCATTCAAGGTATAATTATTTCACTGTTTCTATTCTTTTACTTCTTGAGGGATAGAAGTTAGTTCTCACAGTAATGATTTCAACTGTTTCCTTTTTAGTCACAATATACTATAGTCCTCAAAATATTTAAGAAAAGTTTCACGTCCATCATAGTTGTCAACTGTATGATGAAATACTTGAATTCATGTTGTTACCAGTAGAAAAGTAAGTTCAAGATCTATGTTTAGTTATCCATCTAAATAAACTATGTCATGTCTGGAAAGAATACTTTACAATGTTAAAGAGCTTAAGTATCTCATTCTTACTTTTATTCTCTCTAGTTTGAGGTAATTACAATCTCCAAGCAAATTGCAGTCAAATAAAAGAAACTAGTAACAGAGGGTTTCAAATTTTCTCTATACTATAATTGTTTGGAGAATAATCACTTATTTTCAGTCAGTAAAGATATTCAATCTCAATAGAACTTTTTATTTTTATTTTCAGAGATCTAATAGATTTCTATACAAACCTGTTAAATCCATACTACATTATTTAAAGTAAGTAACCATTATAAATATAGACATTACTTATCACGGTGGGGTTATGTAAACCAAGAAAATTCTTTTTCATAACTTAATAACATTCTAGAATTATTAATAGATTGGCTATAGCCAATTCTATAATAAACTGAGTTATAGTAAATGTATTTGCTGAACAAGTCTATAGATTACCTTAAGTTTACCTTCCATCCTCTTTTACTATGATGGCTTTCTTAACTTCTTTGCATAAACGAATAAATATACTTAGATAAATAATATTCTACTTGGGTTGTTTAATTACTAGGGTATCAAGCTAAATACTTGTATTGAGATAATACCACTATTCCTTATCTCTTAAGTTATACCCTATACAACCCTTGTCATCTTACAATCTTTTTCATTTTCATGAATATAATCATTTGAAGAAAGCTTTGTAATATAGAAAGGAAATATACAAAGGTATATGTTATAATACAAAGGCGAGATTATAATTTGCAATATATATATTATGAACACCATCATAAGGGTCGTATGGATTCCCATGCCCTTAATGATTATTAACAAGACTTTGTTGTGACAAAACGATGCAGGTTCAAGCTATGTGCCAATCGTGATGAGTGAACTATGGAATAACAAATAAATGATTGGGAATTATTTGTGGAAATCTAAACTATGCAAACATTACCCAAAACGCATAAAAATATACGTAACAATGTGGCACTCCCCGGTCCATGCATTTGATTGTTAAAAGCCGTAGTCAAACCCTAACTTTGTCATTCTTCCCTCGCCTTCGGGCAGCTTCTGCTCTGCTGCGATGTTTCCTCATGGCACCATTGTTGTTTGCTGTGTACAAGCTTCCCCATAGTGGTTCTTTCTTGAAGGTTCGTCCACTGCCTGTGTTATTGTGACACTGACTGGGTTTTTACGCAGACTGTTGAGCATATTTAGGGTTATTCTCCCTCGCCGTTGCTTGGTTCAAACCCTCGACTGCCATTTCTTCCTCCTTCATGAGTGTTGAGGTATTCCTTGAGGCAGTGCTAGAGGTGTACTGTGCAGTTAACCCTTTTCTCCCTTTCTGCAGAAGGTTTCATGGGTGCTTTACAGTTAGATGGTGGCCACGCTTACTCAACATTATGGTAAGAGGACTGTCAGTCCTTAGTTTTTATTCATTAAATTATTTTTACTATACATTGGGTCGTTTCTAATAGTTTTTAATGGATACCTCTTTATATAGGTCGACCCTTTCCTTCGGTTGGCTATACGAGAATGCAACAGCGGTTCAGGGTTAACGGTAAGCCTGGTTTTTAACCATGGCCATTACTATTTGTTTGGTCCAACTGGAACATAATGATTGCGTTGTGAAGTCTGTCACCCTTGGGGTTTCAGTTTGCTTGTTACTTTCTTTTGTTGTTTTTTCTAGTTGTTAACGAGGCTTGTGAGCTACGTAAGGTTTCTCTTGTTCAGGCCGTAACTGTAAATTAGTCTGGTTGTTAAAATCTTGGAGAAGCCGTGACCTCAGAAGTATTTCAGACTTTCTGCTTGGCTGGACTGTGTAAAATTTAAGTTAATGGATATCTTGAAAAACAACGGGGTTCGAAACGCTCGACTTTAAAATCTATTGATTTTATTTTTGTACCTACAGGGTTAAAACCCTAACTTAATACATAAGTTTATAACAATCCTTTTTGGTTACCTTGTGCTTACAGCACCTTACTGAGATTTATTTATTTTCTTGTTTACTTTCATTATACTAATGATATTTGGGGCTCGACCGTAAAGAATATTAACATGATCTTGAAAAAATGTTCTGTTAAAGATATACTTCTGTATTTTAATAATATACAGGGTTATTGATTTTTATATAAAAAAAGTCATAAGAGTTATACTTGACAGATTATAATAATCTTGATGTTCTAAATGACATTTCAAAGTTATTTGACTGTATTATCAAACTTACAGGTTGTTATACTGACAAAATCTACCAATGGGAACAGATGATATATTACAACATTTTATAAACAGTAAATATTAGGATATTAATACCACTTGATTATAATAACCCTGTTATTCTTCCTGTATAATTATTGTTGTTGATATTAGTTCTACTTAGGTTTTTACAGTAATACTAGTTTATTCTCTCTTTATAAAGAATTTGTGGTTAAAGTATTCTCCAACTTATTGTTAAATGAATTTGTTGTTGATGGTACTATACTGGCTTTAAACCCTGACTTCTATTTATTAGAAACTGTAATTTTTAATGTATAGTGCATACCTTTCAAATTTATGTAAGTCTGTTATACTCTTAATGTATTTTATTAATGTCTTTAAGTATTATTTATTTGCTTTATAATACGCAGAGTATAAATAGTGTATTTTTACATAGTCTTTATTTATTTAACATAGAGTATAAATAATCCAAGTTTGAAATTGTAATAATAAAATAATACTTTAAGTATTACGTTAGCAATGCTCTTATATTGTTTGTAATATAAGTTCATTATTATTAATACAATAAAGATATTACTTCTTTTGTGAGTACCAATGTTTCTATGATTATTATTTAATTTTATTATCCAATGTTTGGTTTGGTCTATCTAGTTAGTTATGATACATGTGTATCTTTACATAATACTCATATAATATTTAAGCTTTATCTCATATACATATTTATAAATTCTTGTGTATATAATAACATTCATTTACCATATATGAAATAGAATAACAATTTTGAAATCTGTTTGAGCTTAGTTGAAATAAAAGAAGAGTTAATAAATTAATAACTGCATCCTTCACCATAAATACAGACCAACACAACTAGGTTTTTAACTGTAAAATCTAACCAATATGTAATTACTCCTGCTATCAGTATTGTCTTTTCAGCATAAAGAAGTTAGATTCTTTCAAACTGGAAGATAAACAATTATAAGGTTTACACAGTAGTTACTCTTAGTCTATCTTTTCTTTAGCGCAACTGTTACATTCTTCTATCTGTTACTTACAATGATCAGATTACTGAGAAAGGTATACTATACAAAAGAATAGTTTTTATCTATGTGCATGAACAATCTGTTAGTAAAACAAATAATGTCTTCTGATGATAAGTGAAGAATTCAATCTACTATTGTACTATCTCATCATACTATCTTTTTATAATTTTTTCCCCTACGCTAGAGTACTATCTGGTAAACCCAGATGTGGAAAAACATAGTGGGTCATTATTTTTCATTCACGGATTCAATTACTGATAATCTAAAACATCTATATTACTAAACCAGCTAATTCTTCTGGCATATAATATAAGCATAACATTCATTCATTCACATTTATTAAAACCAAAAATAGTTAAGTGACAGAACCTGTTGATACTGTGGAGAACAACAGCAATGGGAGGTTGTTCCTCCCTACGAAATCCTGGAGAGTGCTCAAACAACGACTCCTCAGGACCCCCAAGCTTGCTCTTGTCTCCCTGGATGGAACTAGGTGCAGCAAAGTCAGATACTAGTCTTCAAACTCAGTATTACTCCAGAACTTAACAATAAGTTCTCCCAGCTAACAAGCTATAATAATCAAGTTACTGCAGCAATCCTCTCATAACAACTTCCTTACTGTTTTTTCCTGTTTCCTCAATGAATTTCCTGAATAACATTCACCTGAATGAATTCTCTCTGGAAAAATATCTGAGCAGCCTCAGCTCTCTTCATTGAGTAGTTTTAAAAGATTGCTTCATTAGAGGAATTTTGGGGTCTAAAATTGGCCTCCTAAGGAAAATAATAAAATAATAGTTAAAATAATAAAATAATATTGATTAGTTTTGGAGGAAGAAAGAAAAAAACTACTTTTTGTGTTTGTATTTTCGACATCTCCCTGTGTTTTTACTCAAATTTCGATCGGGAGAGCTTGTTGGATGCGGAATTTGATTCCGCATCCAACGAGTACCCACACTGCATACTTTTGACAGACCCCGCTACCCCAAAAACAAGAAATACCTGAAAAAAACATGATGATGATGTCATCATCACATTTTTTTCAGGTATTTCTTGTTTTTGGGGTAGCGGGGTCCGTCAAAAGTATGCATTGTGGGTACTCGTTGGATGCGAAATCAAATTCTACATCCAACGAGATCTCTCGATCGAAATTTAAGTAAAAACACAATGAGATATGTCGAAAATACGAACAAAAAAAGTAGTTTTTTTTAATGACAAATATGTCAATTCAACCATTATGGTTGACTTATTTCATTGAAATTCTATTGGTTCTTGAATTCCAACTCACAAAAACTTATTTTGGCCCTTTTTCTTATAAGGCCCATTTTAGACCCCAAATTTCCTCTAATGAGGTTTTTTTGGGTTAGTTGTCATTTAATGAGCCACCTGCTCTGATCCCACTTTCTTGGGGGATCATGACCTCAATTATAGGGAAGTTGCCACCTGCAACTTAGGAAGTGTCTGAGGATGCTGCCGCTTGTCTTTTTCCCTCCACCTAGTTCCATCCACCAGTTTGACCAGTAACCCCTTTTTAACAGCTCTCCCATGCTGTTGTCTCCACAATTTATTTATTAATAATAAAATATTCTGAATTTACATTCCATTTCTGTTGACTCTGCTGAGTCATCAATTCCTACTTAGAAATTATTTTAACATAATGTCTCAGGAATAAAATAAAACAATTTACATTATTTTACAAAATTGGGGTATGTGACATACACACCCCCTTAAAATGTAACATCGTCCTCGATGTTACTTATTCTTCATCCTCTGCAACTTCCTGGAACAGATTCGGGTATGCCTCCCGCATCTTAATTTCCAGTTCCCAAGTAGCCTCTTCAGGACTAAGGTGCTTCCATTGCACCTTCACCTGTCCAATGACACGGTTCCGCAGAGTAATTTCCCTCCTCTTGAGGATACAGTCCGGTTCCACCAGAACTTCTCCTTCTGGTTACACCTGTACAACATTCCAATCAATTACATGAGTAGCATCATGAACATACTTTTTTAGAACAGAAATATGGAAAACATTATGCACTTTCAAATTAGGTGGTAACGCTAGCTGATATGCAACTTGACCAATTTTGGATAAAATTTCAAATGGACCATAGTAACGTGGTGCTAACTTTGCACAACTCCCTAATCTTAGGGAGCTCTTCTTTGGTCTTACCTTTATAAACACGTGCTCACCCACCTGGAACTCTTTAGGAGTTCTTTTCAAATCTGCTTGGCTCTTTTGTCGTTCCTGTGCCAACTTTAAATTTTCCTGCACTTGTTTCACAATTTGTTCCATTTCCTTTAATAATTCAGGTCCTAACACCAATCTATCTACTGGATTATTCCAGGAGATAGGAGTGTTGCATTTATGCCCATACAGAATTTCAAATGGGCTGAACTTAGCTGACGACTGATAATTATTATTGTATGCAAATTATGCTAAATGCAAGTAGTCCTCCCACTTACCTGGCTGATCCTTAACATACATTCTTAACAGATATTCCAGCACCTGATTCACTCTTTCAGTTTGTCCATCTGTCTGCGGATGGAAAGAGGTGCTGAAATTCAAGGTTGTGTTTAATTCTTTAAACAAGGACCTCCAGAAATTCCCTGTGAATTTAGGATCCCTGTCTAAAATAATAACTTTAGGTACTCCATGTAACCTAAAAATATGCTTTAAAAATATATTAGCTATATTGGCAGCCTTGTAGGTAGTCTTGACAGGAATGAAATGTGCTGCTTTACTTAACTTGTCAACCACCACCATGATTGAATCATTCTGATTCTGATTTCTAGGCAATCTAGTAATGAAATCCAAGCTGATTATTTCTCATTTCCAACTAGGAATAGGAAAAGGTTGTAGTAAACCAGCTGGATGTTGGTGTTCAGTCTTCACTTGTTGACAATCCAAACATCTAGCTATGTATTCAGCTACTTCAGATTTCATACTGGGCCAGAAATATTCTTTTCTTAACATGGTGACAATCTTTTGGTAACCTGGATGTCCTGAGTAAGGTGTTTTATGAACTTCATCCAGAATCATCAATTTAACCTTAGGCACATTAGGTACATACAATTTGTCTTTAAACAATAAAAATCCATCTTTATTTAGACTATAACCTTTTATTAAACTTTCTGTAGGTTCTTCTTTAGCTGTAACTTGTAATTTTTGATAAGTTTCATCCTGTTTTATCCCTTCTGTCAGCTGTTCATTTAAATCAGAAACATAAGTGCTGATCGCTGCTGTAAAATTCAGCTTTGCGTTTCTGCTTAAAGCATCAACCACCTTATTTTCTTTTCCTTTTATGTGTTGGATTTCAAAATCGTATTCACTTAAGAAGGCTAACCACCTTGCTTGTCTTGCATTTAAGTTGGGCTGATCTAAAAGGTATTTCAGACCTTTATTATCAATCATTAAAATAAACTTTCTACCTATTAAGTGGTGTCACCACATTTTTAAAGCATGTATAACAGCATCAAGCTCTAAATCATAAGTTGCATAATTCTTTTCGTGTATCTTTAACTTCCTAGAATCATAGGCAATGACATGCCCGTCTTGAGTCAGCACATTGCCTAAACCATCATTACAAGCATCGATGCAAACCACAAAATCTTTATTAGGATAGGTTATTCTTAGAATAGGCGCAATTGTTAATAAGATTTTTAGTTTCTTAAAACTTTCTTCACATTTTAAGTTCCAATTGAATTTCTTGCCTTTGTTTTGCAAGGAAGTGATTGGGTTAACTATCTTTGAAAAGCCTTCAATAAATCTCCGGTAATAACCGGTGATTCCCATGAATGACCTAACATCCGTTACGTCCTTTGGAACTGGCCAATCTTCGATTGCCCGAATCTTTTCAGGATCAACTGAAATCCCTTCCTTAGTCACTACATGACCTAAGTATTGGATTTCATCCTTAAAGAAATCACACTTACTGAATTTTGCAAAAAGCTATTGCTTTCACAGTTCTTGTAAAACTATTCGTAAGTGTTCTTTATGTTCCGCTTCATTTTTAGAATAAATTAAAATGTCATCGATAAACACGATGACAAATTTATCTAAGTATTTATGCATTATATTATTCATCAGACACATAAAGACAGCTGGGGCATTAGTAAGCCCAAATGGCATTACAACAAATTCGTAATGTCCATACCTTGTTCTGAAGGCTGTCTTGAAGATGTCCTCTTCTTTAATTCTTACCTGATGATATCCCGATCTCAGGTCTATCTTAGAGAACACCGTAGCTCCACGTAGCTGATCAAACAGATCATCTATGCGAGGTAATGGATATTTGTTTTTAATGGTCATCTTGTTTAATTGACGGTAATCTATGCATAGTCGCATAATTCCGTCTTTCTTTTTAACAAAGATGATGGGTGCTCCCCAAGGGGACACACTGGGTCAAATGTACTTCTTATCTATTGGCTCTTTTAACTGTGATTGTAATTCATTAAGTTCCAAAGTATCCATACGATACAGAGCCTTTGAGCTAGGTACGACACCTGGTACTAGCTCAATAGTGAAATCCAGTTCCCTCCTAGGAGGTAATCCTGGAATTTCCTCCGGAAAAACATTGGTAAATTCGTTTAATACAGGAATATCCTCTATTTTCATTTTATCTTTTTCAGAATGAATTGCTTCATCTGTAATGGTTACAGCATAGGCTTTACACCCTTTTCTGACTGCTCTCTTAAGTTGTAAGGCAGAAATCTGCCTAATTATAGTTTTCCTAGGAATACCTTTAACTGTTACTGGTGGTTCATTATTATTTACGCACGTAAAGGTTTTATCAAAACAGTTTAAAACTACCTTGTGCTGTTCTAACCAATCCATACCAATCAGTAAGTCATACGAGCCAAGTGGAAGAACATTTAGCTTAACAGTAGTTTTAAAATCATTCATATCTAAAACACATTGTTTCACGTAACAGGTTACTTTCCTTTTTGCCCCAGTGGCTAATTGAATTAACCAGGAGTTATCAAACTTTTCAACAGTCAAATTACACTTTTCCACTATCTGAGGTGAAATATAACTAAGACTAGCTCCTGGATCTATTAAAATAGTTACAGGGGTTTGGTTAACCATACCTTGTACTTCCACCATGGAAGTCTGATAATCAGCTTGGCGGTTCTCCAACACTGCATTGATTCTAGGCATAGTCCTTGCAAAATCTCCAACAGTCATTTCATCCTGCACAGTATGAATATTATTGTTTGGCTTCTTCTGATTTGGGCAGACCGAAGCATAGTACGGGCCATTGCACTCCCAGCACTTAACAGGCTCCTTTCGTTCGAAATTCTTGGTAGAATTTCCATGATTGTTTGAAGCTTCTTTTCCCTTGAAGTTATTGGAATTATTAGGAACACCATTTCTGTTTCCCTGAAAGTTCTTACCATTAGAGTGATTTCTGTTCTTATTATTCCTGAAATTATTCTGGGGTACAAACTCCTTTTTCTTGAAATCAGGCTGATTACTGTTCTTTTTAGCCTTCCAGTTGGCTATACCTTCTTTCTTTTTGTTCTGTTCAAAACAAAAATTTTCCTTCCTCGTGGATTCTTCCAGAGTCTTTGGGTTATCATACTCGATTCTGTCCTTGATATGATAGGGCAAACAGCTGAGAAACCGTTGTACTTTAGGTTTCTCATCAATTAAATAAGGTACATACCTCAACAGACTTAAGAATTTACTATTTAACTCCTTCATAGTCATGGATCCTAACTTTAACTCGTAGAATTCTTTCGCTCTCTCTTCATAGTATTGTTCGGACATAAATTTCTTCTTGAAGTACCTTTTAAAAGTACTCCAATTAACCTCTTTTTCTTTGATCCCCTTGACTCTTTTCAAATCTTACCACCATATATCTGCTTTTCCAGATAGATTATAGATGGCCATTCTTGCCTTCAGCTGATTTGAATAGTTGTATATCTAAAAATATTTCCCCATCCCGGATAACCAGGACTCTGCCTCTTCCCCTTTTTCAGTCTCTCTGTTGAAAGTTGGGGGCTTTATTTTTTTAAACTCCCCGGAAATCTCTTCATATGGCCTGTACTTTTTCTTTCTGTTATACAACTCAACCTCACTACTATCACTAGTAGTGTAATAGCTTTGTTGTTCCCTAAATCCTTCAGATGATGAACTGCTTTCAGCCTTAGCCAGTTTCATCTTTTTAGATCCTTTCTGATGGCTAGCTTCCTCAGATTCGGATCTTTTGCTCTTTCCTTTAGTCTGAAATTTTTCTATCAGAATTTGGTTTAACTCCTCTTGAGTCTTTAAAATTCTCTCATTATCCTTCTTGACTGATTGCATTTCAGTCTTTAAATCCTTTATAGTCTGCATCAGTTCTGAAGAGTGAGCAGCTACCTCTTCTAACACAGGTTCTCTAAACATCTGTCTTGTCTCGGTTTTTGGAGACTCCTCATCAGCATATTCTCCTAACTTCTCCATACCTGTTTGTTAGATTCAGAAAAAGAATTTTTCTGCTATTTACATAAAATAAAATATAGGTTAGTACATTGTTTTTACTATTCAGTAGAAACTAGTTGGGCCACATTCAGGCCTAGTATTTGAACCATGCTCTGATACCACATATCAAAACCCCAAAATTTCAAAAAAAAATTAAAATTTTTAAATACATATAATTTTCAATAAAAGCAGTTGCTAACTGTTTGATTAGTTATCTGTTATTAACATTAATTATTTGTTGGTTACGTTCTAGCAGTAGAACCGTTCTTTTCAGTTTACTGATTTTGTTCTTTTTGCGATCAAACAAAGAGACTGTCATGTAAAAACTGGCTTACTTAGCTTCCGAGCTAATGCATAGAGTTCTTCCTGTTTTTACAGACTACAGGTAAGAAACTTGGGTGTTGCTTAATAAGTTTTTTTAAAGCATTTGATTAAAGGATTGTCGCAACAGTGAACTCAGTAAGAAATAGATACTTAAACAGAATTTCAGCATTCAAGGTATAATTATTTCAATGTTTCTATTCTTTTAATTCTTGAGGGATAGAAGTTAGTTCTGACAGTAATGATTTCAATTGTTTCCCTTTTAGTCACAATATACTATAGTCCTCAAAATATTTAAGAAAATTTTCACGTCTATCATAGTTGTCAACTGTATGATGAAATACTTGAATTCATGTTGTTACCAGTAGAAAAGTAAGTTCAAGATCTATGTTTAGTTATCCATCTAAATAAACTATTTCATGTCTGGAAAGAATACTTTACAATGTTAAAGAGCTTAAGTATCTCATTCTTACTTTTATTCTCTCTAGTTTGAGGTAATTACAATCTCCAAGCAAATTGCACTCAAATAAAAGAAACTAGTAACAGAGGGTTTCAAATTTTCTCTATACTATAACTGTTTGGAGAATAATCACTTATTTTCAGTCAGTAAAGATATTCAATCTCAATATAAATTTTTGTTTTTATTTTTAGAGATCTAATAGATTTCTATACAAACCTGTTAAATCCATACTACATTATTTAAAGTAAGTAACCATTATAAATATAGACATTACTTATCATGGTGGGGTTATGTAAACCAAGAAAATTATTTTTCATAACTTAATAACATTCTAGAATTATTAATAGATTGGCTATAGCCAATTCTATAATAAACTGATTTATAGTAAATGTCTTTACTGAACAAGTCTATAGATTACCTTAAGCTTACCTTCCATCCTCTTTTACTACGATGGATTTCTTAACTTCTTTGCATAAATGAATAAATATACTTAGATAAATAATATTCTACTTCGGTTGTCTAATTACTAGGGTATCAAGCTAAATACTTGTATTGAGATAATACCATTATTCCTTATCTCTTAAGTTATACCCTATACAACCCTTGTCATCTTACAATCTTTTTCATTTTCATGAATATAATCGTTTGAAGAAATATTTGTAATATAGAAAGGAAATATACAAAGGTATATGTTATAATACAAAGGCGAGATTATAATTTGCAATATATATATTATGAACACCATCATAAGGGTCGTATGGATTCCCATGCCCTTAATGATTATTAACAAGACTTTGTTGTGACAAAATGATGCAGGTTCAAGCTACGTGCCAATCGTGATGAGTGAACTATGGAATAACAAATAAATGATTGGGCATTATTTGTGGAAATCTGAACTATGCAAACATTACCCAAAATGCATAAAAATATACGTAACAACGTGGCACTCCCTGGTCCATGCATTTGATTCTTAAAAGCTGCAGTCAAACCCTAACTTTGTCATTCTTCCCTCACCTTCGGGCAGCTTCTACTCTGCTACGATTTTTCCTCATGGCACTATTGTTGTTTGCTGTGTGACAGCTTCCCCATTGTGGTTCTTTCTTGAAGGTTCGTCCACTGCCTGTGTTATTGTGACACTCACTGGGTTTTTACGTAGACTGTTGAGCATATTTAGGGTTATTCTCCCTCGTCATTTCTTGGTTCAAACCCTCGACTGCCATTTCTTCCTCCTTCGTGAGTGTTGAGGTATTCCTTGAGGCAGTGCTGGAGGTGTACTGCGCAGTTAACCCTTTTCTCCCTTTCTGCAGAAGGTTTCGTGGGTGCTTTGCAAGTAGATGGTGGCCACGCTTACTCAACATTCTGGTAAGAGGACTGTCAGTCCTTAGTTTTTATTCATTAAATTATTTTTACTATACATTGGGTCGTTTCTAACAGTTTTTAATGGATACCTCTTGTTACAGGTCGACCCTTTCCTTCGGTTGGCTGTACGAGAATGCAACAGCGGTTCAGGGTTAACAGTAAGCCTGGTTTTTAACCATGGCCGTTACTATTTGTTTGGTCCAACTGGAACAGAATGATTACGTTGTGAAGTATGTCACCCTTGGGGTTTCAATTTGCTTGTTACTTTCTTTTGTTGTTTTTCTAGTTGTTAACGAGGCTTGTGAGCTGCGTAAGGTTGCTCTTGTTCAGGCCATAACTGTAAATTAGACTGGTTGTTAAAATCTTGGAGAAGCCGTGACCTCAGAATTCTTTCAGACTTTCTGCTTGGCTTGACTGTGTAAAAGTTAAGTTAATGGATATCTTGAAAAACACCGGGGTTCGAAACCCTCGACTTTAAAATTTGTTGATTTTATTTTTGTACCTACAGGGTTAAAACCCTAACTTAATACATAAGTTTATAACAGTCCTTTTTGGTTACCTTGTGCTTATAGCACCTTACTGAGATTTATTTATTTTCTTGTTTACTTGCATTATACTAATGATATTTGGGGCTCAGCCGTAAAGAATATTAACATGATCTTGAAAAAATGTTATGTTAAAGATATACTTTTGTATTTTAATAATATACAGGGTTATTGATTTTTATAAAAAAAAAGTCATAAGAGTTATACTTGACAGATTATAATAATCTTGAGGTTCTAAATGACATTTAAAAGTTATTTGACTGTATTATCAAACTTACAGGTTGTTATACTGAGAAACTCTACCAATGGGAACAGATGATATATTACAGCATTTTATAAACAGTAAATATCAGGATATTAATACCACTTGATTATAATAACCCTGTTATTCTTCCTGTATACTTATTGCTGTTGATATTAGTTCTGCTTAGGTTTTTACAGTAATACTAGTTTATTCTCTCTTTATAAAGAATTTGTGGTTAAAGTATTCTCCAACTTATTGTTAAATGAATTTGTTGTTGAGGGTTCTGTACTGGCTTTAAACCCTGACTTCTATTTATTAGAAACTGTAATTTTTAATGCATAGTGCATACCTTTCAAATTTATGTAAGTCTGTTATACTCTTAATGTATTTTATTAATGTCTTTAAGTATTATTTATTTGCTTTATAATACGCGGAGTATAAATAGTGTATTTTTACATAGTCTTTATTTATTTAACATAGAGTATAAATAATCCTAGTTTGCAATTGTAATAATAAAATAATACTTTAAGTATTACGTTAGCAATGCTCTTATCTTGTTTGTAATATAAGTTCATTATTATTAATACAATAAAGATATTACTTCTTTTGTGAGTACCAATGTTTCTATGATTATTATTTAATTTTATTATCCAATGTTTGGTTTGGTCTATATATTTAGTTATGATACCTGTTTATAAAGAATTTGTGGTTAAAGTATTCTCCAACTTATTGTTAAATGAATTTGTTTTTGAGGGTTCTGTACTAGCTTTAAACCCCGACTTCTATTTATTAGAAACTGTAATTTTTAATGCATAGTGCATACCTTTCAAATTTATGTAAGTCTGTTATACTCTTAATGTATTTTATTAATGTCTTTAAGTATTATTTATTTGCTTTATAATACACAGAGTATAAATAGTGTATTTTTACATAGTCTTTATTTATTTAACATAGAGTATAAATAATACAAGTTTGCAATTGTAATAATAAAATAATACTTTAAGTATTACGTTAGCAATGCTCTTATATTGTTTGTAATATAAGTTCATTATTATTAATACAATAAAGATATTACTTCTTTTGTGAGTACCAATGTTTCTATGATTATTATTTAATTTTATTATCTAATGTTTGGTTTGGTCTATCTATTTAGTTATGATACATGTGTATCTTTACATAATACTCATATAATATTTAAGTTTTATCTCATATAGATATTTATAAATTCCTGTGTATATAATAACATTCATTTACCATATATGAAATAGAATAACAATTTTGAAATCTGTTTGAGCTTAGTTGAAATAAAAGAAGAGTTAATAAATTAATAACTGCATCCTTCACCATAAATACAGACCAACACAACTAGGTTTTTAACTGTAAAATCTAACCAATAGGTAATTACTCCTGCTATCAGTATTGTCTTTTCAGCATAAAGAAGTTAGATTCTTTCAAACTGGAAGATAAACAATTATAAGGTTTACACAGTAGTTACTCTTAGTCTATCTTTTCTTTAGCGCAACTGTTACATTCTTCTATCTGTTACTTACAATGACCATATTACTGAGAAAGGTATACTATACAAAAGAATAGTTTTTATCTATGTGCATGAACAATATGTTAGTAAAACAAATAATGTCTTCTGATGATAATTGAAGAATTCAATCTACTATTGTACTATCTAATCATACTATCTTTTTATAATTTTTGCCCCTGCGCTAGAGTACTATCTCGTAAAACCCAGATGTGGAAAAACACAGTGGGTCATTATTTTTCATTCACAGATTCAATTACTGATAATCTAAAACATCTATATTACTAAACCAACTAATTATTCTGTCATATAATATAAGCATAACATTCATTCATTCACATTTATTAAAACCAAAAATAGTTAAGTGACATAACTTGTTGAGACTGTGGACAACAACAGCAATGGGAGGCCGTTCCTCCCTACCAACTCCTGGAGAACGCTCAAACAACGACTCCTCAGGACCCCCGAGCTTGCTCTGGTCTCCCTGGCTGGAACTAGGTGCAGCAAAGTCAGATACTAGTCTTCAAACTCAGTATTACTCCAGAACTTAACAATAAGTTCTCCCAGCTAACAAGCTATAATAATCAAGTTACTGCAGCAATCCTCTCAGAACAACTTCCTTACTATTTTTCCCTGTTTCCTCAATGAATTTCCTGAATAACATTCACCTGAATGAATTCTCTCTGGAAAAATATCTGAGCAGCCTCAGCTCTCTTCATTGAGTACTTTTAAAAGATTGCCTAGGTCTTTTTGGGTTAGTTGTCATTTAATGAGCCACCTACTCTGATCCCACTTTCTTGGGGGATCATGACCCCAATTATAGGGAAGTTGCCACCTACAACTTAGGAAGTGTCTGAGGATGCTGCCACTTGTCTTTTTCCCTCCACCTAGTTCCATCCACCAGTTTGACCAATAACCTCTTTTTAACAGCTCTCCGATGCTGTTGTCTCCACAATTTATTTATTAATAATAAAATATTCTAAATTTACATTCCTTTTCTGTTGACTCTGCTGAGTCATCAATTCCTACTTAGCATTTATTTTAACATAATGTCTCGGGAATAAAATAAAACAATTTACATTATTTTACAAAATTGGGGTATGTGACAGCTAGGTTAAAAGATTTGAAATGAAATATGTGAAATCCTATAACCAATCCTGTATAGGATTCGATGGTCAAGATGGGTTAATAATACTTAGTAGTGTTTATGTTTTCATAGCATGCATTGTAGTGTTTATGTAAATTTTTGGTTGGTATTACATTAATTTGTTTATGGTTTAATTAGAATGTGGAAACAAAATCATATTCGTTAGCAATATGGAATCTTCCAGCGTTTTTAATTTATGTTTGAGAGTTTGATTTTAATGGTTTAGGAGATTTGATCTCTGGTTAGTTTGTTTCTTTTAGTTTGTAGTTTATTAGGTATCTTTAAATAGATTCTATATTAATGAGTTTAGAGACTGGTTCCTTGGTCTGTATATTTATAATTTATAAATAGTTTATCTGAATGTTTTGATGCAGAGTTTATAATAATATTTTTGTTCCTATTGTTATTAAGGTTTACTTTACCTAGCTTTATGAAAACTATGTTTAACCTTTGATTTATGTTTGAAAAATATACAATAGCTAGTTATCTTAATAACTAGGGTTTAAGTCTAAGTGATAGGTATAACTCCCGATTCATTATTATTCATGGCTAATGCATACATTTATATATTACATGTGATGGTTGAGCTTCATCAACCTTTTCACCTTCCTATGTAACTGTTCAGATAACTATTTATTTATTTATTTACAATGTTATAATCCCGACAGATTATATTCTAACAATCCCCCTCTTAATCCGAAGGGGTGTTCGTAAGTCCGAGCATGTTTCTGAATCTTTCAAACTTTTCTCGTCCAAGCGCTTTGGTGAATATGTCTACAACTTGATTATTTGTGGAACAATGTCGAAGATGGACTGTCTTGGCCTCTACATGATGTCGAATCAAATGATACTTTGTGTTGATGTGTTTGGTTCGATCATGTAATCTAGGATTCTTAGACAGCTTGATTGCAGAAGTATTGTCGACCAATAATGGAGTGGAATTTTCTTGTTTTTCTTGCAAATCTTCAATTATCTTCCTGAGCCATACTATTTCTTTCGTTTCTTTAGTTGCAGCCACATATTCTGCTTCTGTTGTTGAATCTGTTGGAACAGAC
>LPNX010440951.1:129505-159609 GCA_001517045.1 Pseudotsuga menziesii | reverse complement strand
AAATGATACATCCATGTCATCACCTGAATTATCTGCTCCTCCTCCATCTTCATGTATTTTCGAACTTCTCGTTCCCGTCTTTCCAACTTCATCCGGATGGAAACTTTCAAGTGTCTTTGTGGCCCATTTAGGAATCTTCCGTGATGGTCCTGGTTGATCAGCTAGTGGTGCTTCATCATTGATTGAGAGTCTTTCAATTCTCTCAATCACATCATCCAATTGAACCTCTTGTTCAGGTGAAGTAGCAGGAACTTCTTCATGCGGGGGAGTTGGTGCTTCATATGGAAATTCCAAAGGTTGATCTAGAATAGGAATCCCCCCTTCAAGGTTTGGAATTTCATATTCATTTTCAGAATATGTCTTTGGATGAGGATAACTTTCCAAATGATTAAGTTGTCTCTCAATGGACTGGTCATTTTTATTAGTCTCAAGAAAAATGACATCTCTGGAAATAACAAATTTCTTGTTTACCTCATCATACAAACGGTATGCTTTGGAGTATTCTTCGTACCCCAGGAAAATACATTTTTTGCTTCGAGCACCAAGCTTGTTTCTTTGCTCCTTTGGAATCAAGGCATAACAGGAGGAACCAAAAACTCTGAGATGCCTGACTGAAGGGAGATGGCCAAACCACTTTTGATGTGGATTCTTGTTATCAAGAGCATTTGAGGGACTTCTATTTCTCAAATAGGCTGCACATTTTACTGCATCACCCCAAAACATTAGTTTTACATTCATGAAAAACATCATTGAGTGAACCATATTCATTATGGTTCATTATGGTTCTGTTCATTCTTTCTACTACACCATTTTGTTGAGGATTGTAGGGAACGGTAGTCTGATGTGCAATTCCATGTTGGCGAAGATAATCTTCAAAAGCATTTGAAGTGTATTCTTTCCCATTATCAGTACGAAGTGTACCAATTTTTTATTGTGCTTGTTTTTCTATCAATGCATGAAAGTCTTTAAATGTTTGAAATGCTTCTGATTTTGTCTTTAAACAGTAAATCCAACACATTCTTGAGTAGTCATCAACAAATGTCATAAAATACTTATTCCCATTTTCTGAAGGTGTTGGCATTGGGCCACATAAATCAGAATGTACTAATTCTAATTTCCTACTTGCTCTGAAATTAGATTCATGGAATGGCAGCTTACTGTGTTTCCCTAATATACATGCATCACATTTGTTCTTCTCTTTGGGAATGGTGGGTAAACCAAACACACCATTCTTTCTCAACAAATGAAGACTGTTATAATTTAGATGACCAAATATTGCATGCCACAATGAACTAAATGACAAATTACCTTCTCCATGCTGAGAGAGGTAGGCATAGTTCTGAACTCTTGCAGATGAACCCTTTAGCTTCAACATCTTCCCATCTTCGTATCTAGTCATGATGACTTGGTTGTTAGAGGACTTTCTTATTTCAACAATTCCATCAAACATGTGGATGGAATGGCCTTGCTGTCAAATCTCCACCAAGGACAGCAGGCTTCTCTGCAACTCTGGAAGATAAAGAACATTCTTCAACAAGAAATCAGGGAATCTAGGAATCTTCAGTTGAATGGTGCCCATTCCCTTTGGTTTAATACTTGACTTATCTGCAAAGTAAACTATGCCATCTATTGTTTCATTAAGTTATTCAAAACAGTATTTTCTAAATGTCATGTGTGATGTTGCACCAGTATCAAGCAGCCAACAATCTTTGTAAGATGAAAGTGAAGTCATTTCATTAATTCCGAGATTACAATGTGCAACAATACAATGAACAGAATTAGAAGGTTTACTAGCATCTTGATTTTTATTGTCATCTTTCTTTTGGTTATGCTTGTCTTTGATGGAGTCCCATGAAGCCCAACACTGATCTGATGTGTGCCCAGTCTTTCCAGAACGCTTGCACTGCAGATCTGATTTTTTGTTGAAGTTGTTTCTGCCCCCTCTGCCTCCGAAGTTTCTTCTTCCTCTGCCTCTCTTGCTGCTTTCTCCTTTGGGATGATCTTTGGATTGGTATTTGGTGTGGTTCTTTGCTTTTTGAGCAAAGCAA
Source organism: Pseudotsuga menziesii (assembly GCA_001517045.1). Lineage (NCBI taxonomy): Eukaryota > Viridiplantae > Streptophyta > Pinopsida > Pinales > Pinaceae > Pseudotsuga > Pseudotsuga menziesii. The sequence continues at coordinate 157,561 of LPNX010440951.1, read as the reverse complement.
AGTGATTCTCCAGTATGCTCGGTTGTCTTCTTACCAAAGGCTTTCTCTCTGCCAGCTATCTTTTCTACCAGGGTGTCAAATGTTAGTGATTTGAACTTGTCACTAGCTTGCAATGACTCAAGATAGTTGGAGTGAGTAGGATACAAAGATTTTACAAATGCTGCAAGAGGAAGATCTGGTTTCATACCAGAGGATTGAATCTTGTGCATGATAGCTTTGATTTCAGAGGCAACTAACATAGGATCATTGTCTTTTAGTTCAAGACTTAATAGTTTTAACATTAGTTGAATAACTTCCATTTCAGAGTGTGAATCATACATTTCTTTTAATGTTTTTAGTGCTTCAAAACATGATTTTGTAGGCAATATGTGCTGGCTCACCTCTTCACTGACTGTGGCAGTGATTACTGCTAAAGCTTTCTTGTCTTTTGTTCTCCAAATGGCCTTATCTTTCTCGGATTCTGGAGGTTCAGGGTCTCTGGTTATGGTCTTTCCGGTCACTGTCTCTATTTTTGTGCCTTTGCAAATGTCATCCCAAAGGTCATTGTAGATGAAGGAAGATTTGATCTTCCTCCACCATTCTGAATAAGTGTCTTTTCCAGTGAGAGTGGCACCAACTATAGATGCTATAGATTGCATCTTTTAAAACTGTTAGTGTAATTTACAATAATGAACTTAATATGACAAAGAGAAATAGAAAAAAATAACCTTGCAGGTCTACAGTCTCTGCCAAGGTGAATACAATGCAAGTTTACAGGCTTCTTCAATACAATTGTTTCACACAGACTTTATTCTTCAAGGCAGGTCGTGACTCCAGCAGCTTGATGCTCTACTTCTAGTTGCAGCAGTAGAATAATTGCACAGTGGCAATATTCCCAATTGCAAGAGCAGTTTCAATGCAATCAACACCAACAAAACAACATATATCTTTCACAGGATTCTTCAATGTATGATATATCAGTCACAATATATCAGTCAGCATACATTATTCTTCAATATATCAGTCAGCATATGTATCAGTCACAATATATCAGTCAGCATACATTATTCTGATAGGTATTCAACGCAGCAAGCATTATATATCACTTCAGCATTCTTCTCAGCTTCCACGCAGGCAGCTCTTCTCCACGCAGCAGCTCCTGGCAGGATGGTCTCTTCAAACAGTCTCCATGCAAATGAAAAAAAAAGGAATGAGCCTTCAATGCAACCTCAACACATCTTTCAACGAAGGCTTCAACGTGACTGTCTTCTCACCGGTCTACACTTCAATGTAGTCACGATTCACGTAGTCAATATTTACGGTGGTCTCTTCACGAGCTGGAGGAGTCACGCAACAAAAACACTGATAGGTCTTCAACATAGCAAGCATAATATCATTCAGCAATGGTCTCTTCTCTACGTAGGATCATGACAGTCTCACTCACAAAACATAAAGGGAACATATTATTTTAGGGTTTTGAGAGCGAGCGGCCATGGAGGACGACGGACTCGCGGCCAAAGAGCATTCGTCTCAATCCTTAGAGATTTTGGGGTACTCTAGGTTGAGAATATTCCTCTAAAATCTGGAGAATCTCACATCTAAGTGAGGTCGGGTGAGAATCTCATGCAGAAATACAAATGTAGAGATAAAGGTCAAAATGAGAGGGAACGTGGATTAGAGAGAATACGAATCAAAGTTTGTAGGTATGCACGCAGGAATAATACTCAATGCATCTCTAAAAGCTTAGGCCTGGGAGCTAGCAGAAAGAGGCAGAGATATGCCAGGTCTAAGTTACACTAATACGATTCCCTCATGAAATCGTAGCATCTCCCAGAGGTAGAAGAGGCAAATGAGAAGAGAATAACGCATACAAATGAATGCGCACAGGCTGGCAAAGAGAAACACATGCAAATGGTAGACTGACGGAGCAGGAACTCTGGCAATGGACTGGCAAGCAGAATGCCAGGACTGAAATGCAGCAGGCATGAGTTATGGCAAACAACCAAGCTCTGATACCACTGATAGGTATAACTCCTGATTCATTATTATTCATGGCTAATGCATACATTTATATATTACATGTGATGGTTGAGCTTCATCAACCTTTTCACCTTCCTATGTAACTGTTTAGCTAACTATTTATTCATTTATTTACAATATTATAATCCTGACGGATTATATTCTAACACTAAGGTATACCTTATTTGAAAATTAATTCAATACTAAGAGGGTTTAAACTATAAAATTCCTATCTAGGAAAAATAATGGTTGAGTTCAATGTTTAAGCAGTAAATCAACCTATAATATAAAATCTGTCCCTAGAGTTTTATGTAGAGATAGTTCAGACTAAGATTCTATAAACAAATGAAAACCTAGCCGAAGCATATATTTAATGTACATATTTTCATTCCAAATCATAAACCTTACTTAATAAAATATGTAAGAACTGTAGAGAACGTAAAAACCTCATACCTTCAATTTGTAGTTATTTAATGGCTAGAACCCTGTGCACTCAAGAAAATAGAATTAATAAGAACATGGACATTTATGACCTCATATATGTCAATCGAATAACTTGGAAACTACCATGTTCCACCCAACCATGACCCAGAACTGTTCCTAGTTTCAATCTAGATCCCCCTGAGCTGGTTCCAACATGCAAGTAGTCTAGAGCTCCTAAAGGTAAGGCTTCACCTATATAGAATATCAATTTTTGTACTAGATTAATTTTCTTTTTGGAAAATGCTCTCCCAAAATTCTTAGGAGAATAATGATTATATAGAATAGAATGGGGATGCCCAATCCTTTCTTTAGCTTGGGTCTTTATAGACAATCTTTAGGAAAAATGGCAGTTAAATTTCAGTTAGATCAAGAATCATTTATTTTCTTGAAATAATCTCTTACTTGATTTATGTGAAATTAGTATTTACTTAACTTTAACTTAGGAACTCTTTGACTAGTTCCTATTTTGACTCTTTTAGGTATCAAATATTTATTTAATTATTTTAATAAATAATAATACATAGGTTCTTTATTTATTATTTATAAGTACTATTATTACTACATATGCTTACTCTTTTTTTCATAACATATATAAACTATATATATACATATATTATTGTTAACATTTACTTTAGGTATCATATAGCATGATCTCAATCATATGGTACTTTTATTATCTTATAATCATTTCATTTTATTAAGGCCTTCAGGTAGGGTTGGTCAACTAATTTAGGCAACTCTAAACCTCCTTGCATGTTGGATTACCTTGTATATCGTGGTAGTTCTTCAGTGCTTGATGAGAAACAGAAATTCAAAATTTCATTTAATCATCTTAAAAATAAGTAAGATGAGGTCGGTGTTTATCGGAGTTTCTTTCACTCAATACAATTAATTTTTAGTAACTTAGTAGCGTTATTCAGATCCCATGCTCAATGCTCAAAACAAGGAGTTACACTTAGTGCAATTTCAGAGCCTCTCGCTCAACACTAATACTAGGTTGTACTTGTATAATACACCTATGGATACAATGGCCAAGGATTCGATGTTTTAGAGCTTATGCTCAACATCAATTTGGAATTCTCGAGGGCTTATGCCCAACACTTCCAATTCTTATATTTCATGTGCTTCATATCTTTATGCTCAACACAAACATTTCATAACTCATTTTCTCCAGAGCTTATGCTCAACACAAACATCAAATATTCATGTGATTCAGAGCTCGTACTCAACACAAAAATCAAATCATTCATGTGCTCCATATCTCCCGCTCAACGCAAACATCAAATCACTCATGTGCTCTAGAGCTCTCGCTCAACACAAAATCTCATCAATAATGTGCTTCAAGGTCCACGCCCAACACATACAATCACATACATGCTAAATAAAACATATGCATTGGCTTACGCCCAATATATTTAACAAATTATCATACTCATGTGCAGTGGGGTTTTACGCCTAATATACAAAATATCAAAATCAAAGTATCATCATATGTAATGGTACTTATTCCCATTAGTGTTAGGTAAAAATTCGTGATATTACATCCCTCCTCTCTTAGAACACACTGTCCTTGGTGTTCTAGGGACTAGAAATGAAATTATCAAATAAGTTGGGGTAATCGTCTCTCATGGTGGCTTCATTCTCCCAAGTATCCTATCGTCTTCAAAATGCTTCCATTTCACTTTCAATGGGACTATGGTGTGCCTCCTGAGCTTCACTTCTCTCTTGTCCAAAATATGAAGGGGTTTGGGTACAAAATCACCTTCACGTTCCACCTGTAACAAGGACCAATAAATAACATGTTTAGTATCATATAAATATTTCTTCAATAAGGATGCACTAAGGATTCATGGAAAAAAGGTATAAAGATTTATGTGCGTGAGTAAAGCTAATTCATATGCCACTAGCCCTCTCTTGGTCAATATCTCAAAGGGTCCGCAAAATATTGGTGCCAACTTTCCACACCTTCCCAAGCTCAATGAGCTTCTCTTTGCTTTTACTTTTAAGTAAACATGTTCACTGATTTGATAATATCTATCTTTCCATTTATTATTCATGTAACTCTTCTGGTGGTCTTGCAATTCTTTACGGTTCTATTGGACCTTGGTGTCAAATTTTTCCAATTCTTTTAGTAAATCGGGCCCTAACATGAGCGGGTCTACCGGGATATCCCAAGTAACCGGTGTTCTACACTTCCGACCCTAGAGTACCTCGAAGGGACTCATCTTGGCAGAGGTTTGGTATCCGTTGTTATACGCTAATTCTGTGAGATGCATATAATCCTCCCACTTGGTGGGGTTTTTCATAACATACATCCTAAGCACGTCTTCCAAAATATGGTCTACCCATAATGGTTGTTAGCTCAAGATCGTGCGTGGGATAGTTTTGTTCATGTTCCTTTAACTTTCACGATTCGTAACAGATCACACAATCATTCTGTAAGAGGACTCCTCCAAGTCCTTCCTTTCTCACATCTGGGAAAACAATGAAATCCCCATCAGGATCCACAATTTGTATTATCGGTGTAGTCGTCAAAAGTTGTTTAAGCTTCTAAAAAATTTCCTTGCACTTGGTCGTCCATAATGTTAGAGCCTGTTTTTGTTTCTCATTTTTAATGCATTTCTTTATGTTTTGAAGCCTGGTTTTGTTCATTTCTCCTAGAAAATTTTCTTTCTTAGGATAGTTTGAATCTTTTTTCTTTAATGTTTATATGATTTCTTAGTTTTATTTTTCAATTTTGATTTGATTGATTGAAATTCACAATTAGGGGGCTTATAGAATGTTTATATGCATTAAAAAGGTCCTAAAAATATCATAAAGTTTTGATCTAGATCATTTTACCAAGGTTAAATCATTGCTAGTTAGTATATTTTTGAAAATCATTAAAGCAAACTTTATCGTAGCACAAGCCTGAAAAAATTACACACATGCGCTACAAGAAAATCGTGCAGTTCGAATATCATCATTTTTTGTTCAAATTTTTTAAAATTCTCACACATGAGAGGTCATTCATGCTTGGTTGATGGATTTGATACATGTTTTCTCTAGAATGATCATTGTGACAGGTGTTAATTCTTCAAGCAAATCATCATGAGGGTGATTGCGGTGGATTGTTGCAGAGTGATGGAATAATCATGATTAAACATGATGAGACAAATTCGTCTTGAATTGCGTATCCCCTGAAGTGCACGAAGATCAGATGAGTTCGTGGCGAAGTGTTAGCAGTGTGTAATTAAATATTGAAACAGGTTGAAAAATTAGGGCTTTTGAAGGGCGATTGTTCATAGTTATTGTAGTGGTCAAATAATATTGAGGAATGAAATTGGACACCTGACAGTCAAGAAAGCACGATTATAGCACCTGGATTCATCACTTTGACAGGTAGGTTGCGAATTGATATCAATGTCCATGTATTTGGATTTTTACTAGGCAAAGGATTAATGATGGAATTGGATGAAGATTATTAGTATGTAAACCTAATTCATACTTTATATCGAATCCTCCATCAATGGAATTAAGTCATTCATCAGTTTAAGTGATAGAGTCCAGTTTGGGATTTTTGGTTTCCTAACATAGCTCTATCTGTCAAGTTGTCAAGATTTGAATAGAATTATATTTTGTTTTGCTGAAGAAGCAATTTGACAGTCATTCCAAATGAAAAGAAGTGGTAAAACCAATAGAGTTGAACCTTCAGACATGACCTAGGTTCATACTTTTCCAGACTGTGCAAAATTGTTTTTAGAGGTAGGCTGGTTAACTTTTTTTGAAAGAATTGAGGGATATCACTTAGAAGTCTCTTAAAATTTGCTCAGTGTTTGGATAAAGATATGGTGACTTTGATACTTTGAAGTTTAAGTTGACCAGAGAATTGTTAGCAGAAGCTATAGGGATATTAGATGAGGGTGAATACTGGTTTGAAAAGTACCTTTCACCTTTGATGCACAGAAATACTTACTTCCAGATGTAGTGGTAGATTGGGGAAAGGGAGTACCTATTCAGAAATTTAAACCAGAATGGATAGAGCCAGTTAAAATCCTACAAAGTTATATCACTTGTGAAGGGATATTTGCATTTGTTTTCAAGTATCATTTTAGGTTTTTGCAACATCTCAGCCATGAAGCCAAAATGAATCTCCCATTATTCTTCTTGAAAAGTTTGCAAAAGATGTCTAGCAGGGTGAAGGAGCATTAGAATCGCACCAAACAATCTGTGTTTCATCATGGGCTTATAAAACTAGTCATAAGCACTATACTTCAAAAGTAGGAGAAAACCTTGGACTATTTCCTATTTTGGTATGGTTTTCAAACAGAGAAGGAAGAGCAATATCAAAAGAGATAGTTGAATAAGGGTCAGAATTTAGTCAAAAAGATTAAAACTAAGATCACAGTTAAGAATGAAGAAGATAGTAAACCAAGAAAATCTATGAACCAAGAAGATGAAAATATTGAAATTGAACAGCAAATCAATATTGAGGAAAACAAAGTTTCAGAGGCAAAAGTGAAGGAAATGAAACTTGTAGAAGATGTTTTTCTTGTAGAACTAAACCAAGGTATAAGGGAATATGTGAATGAACAAAACCAAGTTCCTTTTACAGTGCTCTCTGAAGATGAGAAAAGGTCATTATCTGATGAAGCTAGGGTTCCTACCAAACAGGATATATATACACATTCTGAAGATGAGGCAATGTCATGAGGGAGGAAAAGGAAAGTTGTCCAACTAGCTTCTATTAAACATCAAGGGAAATTTTTAAAAATGTTAGGATAAATTGGAACAGATTGGAGGCCCAAGACTAGGCCAAAGAATAAACTTAGGGTAAATATAAAGAAGCTGTTAAACCCTAAACTAGCTGAAAACAAGATTACAGTAATTGAAGATTCTTCCTCTCAGGAAGAACTAGAAGATAATGAAGATCAAAATAAATTGATTGTGAAGGTTAAAAATCAAATAGTTTCAGAAAATAAACCAGTTTTCACTGAAACCAAGATCTCAGAAATATTCATGGAAGTTCAAAAGAAGATGATTTTAGACCAGCATCAAAATGAGTTAAAGAGCTCTTGTGTAGAAAAAGGAGAGGTTGCTGAGCAATCAGTCCAATGCAATATTAAAGCCAATGAGTATTCAGAAACCCCTGTGACCTTGACAGAGCATATGGAAGAAGATGAAGAGATCTTCAGAAAGTTGAAAATCCCTTGGATGCCAGAAGGAATGCATCCAGTATCAGAAGGAAGGTGCATTGATTCTGAAAATGAAAACTTGCAAAGGAGTATGAAACAATACAAATATCAAATTGAGTACCTGTATGAGACCAATGAAGGATTAGCGACTGCAAATAGGAGACTTAGAGAAGATTTGGAAGAAGTAAATAGTCATTATCAGGAATTAATTTCGGTTTCTAAAGAGGCTTTAAAAAGAAAGAGACAGACAAAGAACATGTTTATAGAACTAAAAGAAACTATTCAAGAGCTGACATAGTAGAATGAGGAGATGAGAAAAAGAGTTGAAGACTTGGAAGCAGATCAACAGAAAGCAAGCAGGAAGACCCAATATTTAGAAGGAATTTCTCTTTTAGCAGAGGCATTAAAGGACTTGTAAAAGTACTTTAGGAAAAGCAGTTATTAGTTAGTTTGCAAAAGTTATTTCCTTTTTGTTCAATGATAGTTTTATTGAACAATTTGATAAATGACCTAAAGGTATTTTGTTCATTTATGGAACTGTTTTTCAAAATCAAGATAAATGTAAGTTAAGGAAAGGACCAAGGGTTCGATTTTTGTTGCAAGGGGAGGCTATCAAGCTGTGGTTTATGAGCTAAGTGTAAAAACTCTTATGTATTTTTGATGACTGAATTATGAAATATATGCAACTATAAGAAATTTTTAGTCTATTGGTTGATTCCATTTTTTATTTGTCTAATCATCTAAACTAGTCAACTTAAATATGGCAGCCCAAAATCAGCCATTAGATATGATGGACCGAATGGTGGAAACTAGGTATGCACCTCTAGTTTTGCCTCAGCCCTTAAATGCTCTCCCTGGGGGAGATTACCAAAAATACTTACCTAGGTTTAATGGACAAGGTGAGACCAAAGCTGAGGAGCATTGGGATGCATTTATCAGCTATGTAGATAATCAAAATATCAAGGCAAAGGATGTGTGGATGAGGATGTTCAGAGAGTTACCTGCAAACTCTATTACTATAATACAAGAGCTTCAAGATCTTTTCATGAGACAGTGGGGTGATACTAAGGATCACACATATTACATTACTGATTTTGGAGCTCCTAGAAGAAAGAAATATGAAACCATAGCTGATTTTTTGAAGAGGTTCAATAAGATGTATAGCAGAATTCCTCCAGAGATAAAAACTTCTGAAACTTTTGCAAAAATCACTTATGCTAATGCTTTTGATCATGAATTTTCCCTACTCTTGAGAGAAAGAAGACCTGTTACTTTACTTAACATCCAGGAGTCAGGATTAGAAGTGGAGTCTAATATATTAGCTTCTAATAAACTGAAGAGAAACTCAGCTCAACATATATATGACAGGAAGGGTAAGAAAGAGGCAGCTCCAGGGGTTTCAACATCCCACTCTGCAGAAGGTAAAATTGATGAGATGGCCAAGCTAGTGGAAATCGTAACAGCAAAACTAAACAAGTTGGAATTAGAGAAAAATCCAAATAAACCTATTCAAGATGGAGATAGAAACCCTAATAATCCAAATCAATTCAGGAGATAGTTTGCACCTTGTTTCATTCCAAGAGAAAGAAGAAACAATGATATACAACGAGAAAGGAGATAAACTGAGGATCAAAAGGTGCCACCACCACTTCAGAATAATGTAATTGATGAAGGAGAAATAGAAGAAGAAGAGTTCTTTGAGGATCCAGATCAAGATATGAATTATTTTGGAGAACAGTTGACTGAAGGTTTTGTGACGGAGGAGGATTTTTTAAACTCAGAATATTATGATGCAAATGTGTTTGAAACAAAAAATGATTTAAATATTGAAGTGACTACTATAACTGCTGATACATATCAGACTGATCCAAAGAAAACCTTAAATTTAAGATCAAGGCCAAAATAGGTGGTTCAAAATCCTAAGAAAAAGGTAGTTTTTCCTCCTAAACAGTAGTTTGATCCAGTATTAGAGAAAAAATAGAATCAGGATAAACAAAAGAAGATTATTGAAGTTGAAGAGGTGAATAATAGTATGCATAATTTCAATCTTGAAAATGAATTATGCAAAATCAAGATCCCTATGCCTTTCACTGAGTTGATGAAGAATCCTTCTTACAAAAATTCAGTTTTTAAAATGATCGGTTCAGCAAACACTCAACTTCCCTCTGACACAGTGAATTTACAAGAGGAAAGTCCTAAAAATTTTATTGCGTCACTTTGGCAGAAAAAACTAAAAAATGAGGCAATTGCATCTCCTCCTTTTTACATCACACTAACCATTCATGAGTAGATGATACATAATTGCCTTTTGGATTTAGGAGCATATCATAACCTAATGCCAAAAGCTGTCATGGAGGCTTTAGGTTTGAGCATAACAAAACCTTATCATGACTTGTATGCTTTTGATTCATGAGATGTAAAATGTTTAGGAGTGATAAAGGATATGGTGGTTAGTTTAGCTCAGCTACCAATGAAGAGTGTGATTATGGATGTAGTAGTAGCAAACATTACACCTAAGTTTGGATTGCTCCTCTCTAGATATTGGGCCAAGAAGGTTGGTGGAACTCTACAGATGGACTTAGCATATGCAACCGTTCCTGTCTTTGGAGGTGAAAATAGAAGGTTGTATAGAGAATTACAGTTTGCTTATATTGTGACTGATGACAAAAATCCTACAAATCATCCATTGTATGCTATTGAAAAAGATTTGGGTACTTGTATGTTGCATTTTAGTGATGATAATGATGTTGTTGGCTTATTACAAGTTGGAAAAGAAAAATTAGTCAAATGCACTAGGGAACAAGAAGATGAACTTTGCCAAATGTATTTCGATGGATCATCATCCAAAGAAGGTGCTGGGGCAGGGGTTCTTCAAATATCTCCTGGTGGTGAAGCAGTAAGGTTAATGTATAAATTGGAATTTATTACCACCAATAATACTGTAGAATATGAAGCTTTGTTGTTAGGTTTAAAAGCTGCAAAATATTTAGGTATTCAGCAGATTTTTGTGTATGGCGACTCCGAGTTGGTTGTTCAACAAGTAAGGAACAACTATCAACTAAAACAAGATTTGCTGAAAGTGTACCGCAATGAAGTATGGGATATGATAGACAATTACTTTGTGGCTTTTAATATCACTTATATTCCTAGGGATCATAACCAAACTGTTGATTCTCTTGCCCTAGTGGCCACACATTTCAGGATTCCCAAAACAACACAGCTGAAGTATCCTATTGAAGTTAGGTACAAACCTTATGTTCCTAATAATATAAAGTAGTGGAGAGTCTTTGAAGATGATTTTGAGATAAAAAGATTTTTAGAGATGATAGGTGAGTTTTTCAATTCTGTAATTGACCAAGAGCAAGATGATGAAAATTAACATAGGGTATTGCAGAAAATGAGATTGCAGGCCATACGATTATTGAGCTAAAAAGTAATTTCATTCCTAAGGGTCTGGTGCCTTTAGAGAGTATATTTTCAAAGGATGATACTGTAGTGTCCCCGACCCTCCGACCGATGAAGAGGATGCTACCATGGCGTTAACCATCCGGGCTACCAGCCCCATGAACATGTGAAGGCATAAAATACTGAAATGCTGAAACAAAATGCTGATAACAAGATGCATTGAAGTAGAACATACATAGATGCAAATATTTATCATACACAGCGGAAACAACATACATTCATACAAGCATTAATTCAACATGTTCATCACATTCATTAACAGAAAATATGATTGCAGAAGTAAAATAGACAAGATTACTTATCTTATAAAGAACTCGTTCCGCAACCAGCTACGTCGCTACAAATTTTCACCCAACCATAGGCCAGCGTGCTCCTTAATCTCTCAGCAATGCTGCCACCCCCGAGCTAGGCATGATTCTCCAAGGAATAAGGGAACAAGAAAGCTTACAAATAGCCAAGGGTGCACAAAACACAGCCAAGCCAACACAGTTGGGTTTATCAGGCCACCAGCAGGACAGCCAAGCCAACATGGTCAGGTTTATCAGGACATCAAGGAGTTGGGAAAGGCTAAATGCTAAGCTGGTGAGCTCATTACAGATCCAAGAACACCTACACCAGAACTAGCCTGGCTTCTAAGACACCCACACACACCCAACTAAAGGAATCAGTCCCTTCTCTGCTACATAGTCTCTCAGGTCCTACATTCCCTTCCAATGCTATTCAGGGTTTGTGGAGAAGAAATCCAGCCCTCTAGCTATGTCTGTGTGGTTTCCAGCCACCAGGTTTATCAAGCAAACCAAGCCCCCATCCCTACGCCCAACACAGTCCGAAGACCATCCATTGCACGCAGGCAATTAATCAGCTGTCACAGCTTAAATAGGGAAAACGACTCCTGAGTCATTCTTGGCCCTATCGTGGCCAAAACGACTCCAAACAATCTTTAGCAGCCCCAAAGCGCAACAACAAACATAGCTCATGACATGGGGAAGCAACAGTCCCAAATGCAACAGAAAACACAATCACAACATGAGGAAAGACAGCAGTCCGTCCTCGACAACTAAGCAAGCGAAAAAGAATTACACAGGACGCAACACAGTCCCTGAGCGTAAATGGCTCTCCATAGGAAAAATCATGGGTGATAGTGATTGAATGGCTCCCAGCTTGTTGCGTGAGTAACAGCAACGCAAAACCCACAACTCAGCCTGTGATGAAAGGATACAGCCACACCATCCGCAAATCCGTAGAGGAAAAACTATGTGGGTATAACCAAGAAAGTTCTGTGCGTGAGAGAGAATAGGAATTTCACTCCTGTGTGTGGATGAACAGACAATCGTGAGGCCTGTGTAGTGGAGGGTGCGTGAGTGTTTCAGCACTGGCGTCGAGAGAGTGCAGTAGTGAGTTCGCTGGAGTGATGACAGTGGTTTTATTTTTCCATTGTGAAGTCAACCACGGGTGGATTGTGCGTGTGGGAAAGGACTCACAATCCTGCCACCCCACTCCCAAAATAATAACTGCCTCAACTACTCAGCTGAACATTTAAGATGGTAGTTGGATAAGACAAGGTGGTGACACATGGATTTTTTCTCATGGCTCAAGGTTTGACATTTCCCCCACCCTTATCCTTGTGAAAATCATGCCCCTTCTCAATTTAGTTGCCGCGAACGTAGCTGGTCGGGTTATTTAATTAAATATGCATACTTACATGATGACAAAACTCAATATGTATGCCGCATGCCCCGATATACCATCGGTGACAATTTAAATCTGAAACATAGCATAACCAATCAATGGTGGGGCCTTGGCCTTTAGCTCTGCACCATGATGATTTACAATATATACATTATGTACATTTAATGCAACGGGGTCAAAACCAGGGTGTTACAGTTACATCTTTAAAACGAGTTGTACATTCTTCAGAAGAAAATGTAATGGACTGTAATATTGGCACCCATGAACATCCCAGAATGGTGAAGATCTCAAAGGCACTCACAACAGAGCAAAGAAACAGGTACATCAAGTTGTTAAAATATTATGTTGATGTTTTTTATTGGTCATATGAAGATTTGAAGACATATGATTCACAAGTATTATAGAGCATAAAGTACCATTAAAACCAAATGTGAAACCTTTCAGACAGAAATTACGGAGGATCAATCCTGCTTTGTTTCCCATTATAGAAAAGAGAGTTAAAAAGTTGTTAGATTCTAAGAATATAGTTCCCCTCATATATTCTTCATGGGTAGCCAATTTAGTTCCTATCAGGAAAAAGAATGGTGAAATCAGATTGTGTGTTGATTTTCAAAATCTGAATAGGTCTTCATTGAAGGATAATTACCCTTTACCAAAAATAAAACAAATATTACAGAAGGTAGTTGGTGCACAAATAATTTCTATGGTTGATGGTTTTTCAAGATATAATCAAATTGCCATGCACCCTGATGATAAAGAAAAGACAACTTTTACTACTCCTTCAGGTACTTTCATGTACGATAAAATGCCTTTTGGATTAAAGAATGTTGGAGCTGCTTTTCAAAGAGCTATGGACATAACCTTTGTAGGGGAAAGAGATAAGTTTGTAGTGATTTACGTAGATGATATTACAGTCTTTCCACAATCTAATGATAAGCATCTAAAACACTTAAAACAAACTTTTCTGGAATGCAGAAAATATGGTTTATCTCTCAATCCAAAAATATCACATTTTGATGTAAAATAAGGTAAGTTATTGGGTCATTTAGTTTCAGTTGATGGCATAAGGATTGATCTGGAAAGGGTGAAATCAATTCTGAAAATAAGTTTACCAAGGAGCAAGAAGGATGTACAATTTTTTATTGGTAAAATTAATTTTCTGCGTTGGTTCATACCAAACTTTGTTGAAACCAACAAATAGATTACAACTATGTTGAAGAAGGATCATGAGGTCAAGTGGACTGCAGAAGCAAAAAACTTATTTGAAAAGATTAAGATGGCTCTTACAGAAGCACCATTATTAGTAAGTCTTGATTTTACAAAGGAATTTTTAACTTTTTCTTTTGCATCTAAGGATACATTGGCTGCTATTTTATTACAGAAGAATAAGGATGGTCTTGAATAGCCAATTCCATTTTTCAGCAAGACTCTTAGAGACTTAGAGCTAAAATACAGCACTTTAGATAAGCAGGCTTACTCATTGGTAAAAGCATTGAAGTTTTTCATAATTTATGTTTTGCATTCCAAGGTTATTGCTTATGTTCCTAATGTTGCCATTAAGGATGTTTTGAATCAACCTAACAGTGAGGGAAAAAGAGGGTAGTGGATTGCAAAAATAATGGAATATGATGTGGACATTAGACCTGCAACGCTAGTAAAGGGACAAGGTTTGGCTAAATTGTTAGCTGATTCAAATTGCCAAGCTTTAGGTCTACATCTCATGGCAGAACAACCAACAAAGGAAGAATTTCAAGCAGAGCAGGAGAAAGAAAAGATTATGGACCACTATGCAAAATCCACATGGTATGCAGATATTGTACATTTTATTTTGTGTTTACAATGTCCAGAACATCTAGACAAGAAAGATGCTAGGTCATTAAAGTTGAAAACTACTAAATATTGTTTGATAGAATAGCAGCTATTTTGGAAAGATCCAAGGGGTATTTTAGTTAGATGTTTGGATAATCCAGAAATTGAAGAAGTAATATTTGAATCACTTGAAGGTGCTTGTGGGGGACATAAGTATTGGAAGGCAATAGCTTATAAAATTCTAAGAGATAGATACTATTGGACTTCTTTATTCTCAGATGTATATCAGTAGGTAAGAGCATGTATCCCTTGTCAGAAGTTTGCTGGTAAGCAAAAATTGCTGTCAATACCATTAAAGTCAATTGCAGTAAATGCCCCATTTCAGCAGTGGGGTTTGGACTTCATAGGAGAGATAAATCCTTCCTCTTCAGTGCAGCATAAATGGATTTTGATTGCTATAGATTTATTTACTAAATGGTTAGAATCCATCACCACGAGAAATGCAACAGATAAAGTGATCATAGAGTTTATTCAGGAAAATATTCTTAGCAGGTTTGGATGTCCTAGGAAATTATTGACTGATAATGCTCAAGCTTTTAAATCTAAAGCTATGGTGGAATTCTGTGAAAAGAATGGGATTATTTTGAAACACTCAACACCTTATTATCCCCAGGGAAATGGGTTAGCTGAGTCAACTAATAAGAGTATTATTCAGAGTATCAAGAAGTTATTGAAGCAAAATAAATGATCTTGGGACTCTATGTTAAAATATGCAGTGTGGGTAGACAGAATAACAATAAAAAAGGCCATTGGAACCTCTCCTTTTCAATTGGTTTATGGTATCGATGTAGTGTTTCCTATCCAACTTGGTATTCTAGTGATGAAATTTCTTCAGGATAGTCAAGAGGAACCCAGTGATAGTCAAAGAAGAATTTATGCACTGATAGAATTGTAGCAGAAATGTGAAACAGTAGAGGAAAAAGATTAGCTTTATAGGACAAAGGTTAAAGAAAGGTTTGACAGAAATATCAAGGTGAATACCTTTTCAAATGGAGATATGGTCTTGAGGTGGGATGTTAGAAAGGATCATAAAGGAAAACATCGCAAGTTTGATCATCTTTGGTTTGGTCCTTTCATAGTATCAAAGATTCTAGAAAACAATACTTTTGTGCTACAGACTTTGGATGGTGAGGAATTGTCTAATCCAGTTAATGGATGATTCCTCAAACATTTTTACAGCTTGTGAGGTAAGTATTGGACTTTCATTGTATAAATCGGTGGAATAACAGAATAAAGAATCCATGACGCAATGGAATTTTTGTAGAGTAGAAGGAAGTTGCAGTTACAACACAGAAGGCACTAATCTACAAGTTCTTGAAGCCTCACAGGGACGAATTCATCCCGCAGCAGGAGTCAGATATTAGAGCATGTTTTTGTTTCTCGTTTTTAATCCATTTGTTTTTGTCTTGAAGCCTGGTTTTGTTCATTTCTCCTAGAAAATTTTGTTTCTTAGGATAGTTTGAATCTTTTTTCTTTAATGTTTATATGATTTCTTAGTTTTATTATTCAATTTTGATTTTATTTATTGAAATTCATAGTTAGGGGGCTTATAGAATGTTTATATGAATTAAAAAGGTGCCTCGATAATTTATACCATAATTGGGGAAGAGAGGTGACTTTTCAAGTCACCTCTTAGTTTATTTACATTAATTAACCTAGCTTAATAATTAAATTTGGATTTCATTACAGCTTCTGCTTCTTCTTCATCTTGACAACTTCATCAGAGAGAGTGGAGGCCGATATTTTTGGATCAGATATGCTTATGGTGCTATATGTGCTCTCCAAAGTGCTATTATGATCCTCATCAATTATTCCAAAGGTTCTATCCAATATTTTCTAGAGATCCTTTGGGTTTCTAACAGATATTTTGAGGTAGAGCATGCTAGGAGAAATGGCCATATACATATTTCCATAAGCTGCATCACATTTATTTAGCCAATCATCCTTTCTCTTAAAGGACTATTCACCAAGTCCAATAGACACCTCATAGAGATCTTGTCTCTTCGGAGATGCAATCATATTCATCTTCCATTCTAAATAGTTTGTGAATAGGGTGAGAAGAGGAATTGATGAATCCAGAATTGATGAAGCCATTCAAAGTTGTACCTGCAAAAAAACACAAAAGGGGCACCGTAAGGTCGACAGCTTGCACATTTCAGGTTTTCATCACACCCAGCATAGTTGATCAAGCAAGCTTGATCAACAATTCCTTAACTTGGGGTATTAAGTAGTAAACCTCTGGCTTCTAGCACAAAGCTGCAAGGAGCAGTTTTGCTCAAAAATGATCCAGTAGGAGATTTGAGGAGGAGAAGTGCCTTGTCCACTGAGGCTTTGATACCGTATTAAATTGAGCACATAGATCTGTGGACAAACACACAACTCACATGATAGATCACACAATTTACTCAGTTATTGAAGAATGAAATAGTGCAAAATTGGCTTGCAGCTGTGAATGCTTTTCATTAATCAAAGAGTAATTACATAGTAATTACAATGAAGTACAATGGCTTAAATAGCCATATGCAATTCAAATCCACATGAGCAAATTCGAATTGATTAGACTCCACTTAACTGTAGGTAACTAAGACCTTGTCTAAATCTCTGTCAGAGGACTCAATAGTTAACTGACCTTGTCTAAACCATAACCAGATTTCATCGTAGTTCTAAAACACAACTCAAGTGTTACATTCAGTGTTGACTGAGGCTAACTGACTGTGGTAGGTGAGAAATGTGCCCCTCCTGCATGCAGCCATGCAAACCTAGTGCTAACTGAATGTAGAGGACTAGAACTGAATGTAACTAACTCCTAACTTAGATTACTAGTCACCAACTCAACTTGACTGACCTTGGTTGGTATCGGCACTCCCAGTGGCTCCTAAATTATAGGGATTGGTCTAGGAGGATCCTAAACTGATGCATCCAGATGCAATCAGTGGCGGTAGGCCTCAATTAGTGTTCCCCACACTTTAGTAACTGAAACATGTGCCTCGATTAGGCCAAGTGGAACTAATGGTGCTAGTGACTAAAAATAGACTGGATGGACTCTCGATTTAGATATGACTCCTGATTTAGACATGTGACCAAATTTGGACAAGGGAGGATGAATAATCGTAACAGAGCACCCACTGCACCTGCCGATCCTGAGTTACAATGGGTGGATGATGATGTTCTCAACCTTCTTGATCATGACTCAATACTGCAGTATGCTATCATGGCACGCGATACATATTTTAGATTGCATCAGAGATGCATGCCTCGACCGATGGGACAGGTATATATTTATTGTCATCATTTGATTGCTATGATTGTTAGGTATATCTTTTTTTAACTAATACTTTGATTTATGTTAGACCTCCATGTAGGAGTCCGATTTCATGGAGGTCCTGTTTGGTAGTGATGCATCTGTTCGAGGTCCCATTGTAGTTCTGTCCGCCCACATCAATGAGGTATGTGTTACTGTCATCCTAAATTTGAATTTCTAAATTCAAGTCAATTGTTGAACACTCAATATTTTGGTTTGTTCCAACTTTCCTCATTTATCTTGTTCATATTGTAAAGGATAGAGGCAAAGGCATTGCACATGATTCTACATAGCCTCGCTCGAGTCCTACTCATGACACGCTGATCGGCAAGGTACTAGTTATCACCTGTTCGAATTGTTTGCATATTTATGTTCAGATTATAATTTACAAGTTCAAATTGTAATTCTCAAGTTCAAATTGTAATTCATTAATATAACTATTTTCGTGTTATGGAAACAGACACAGACACGGGAAGCTGCAGATGAGGGCGTTGAAGATGCCATCATGTTTATAGATGAGTGGGCTACTGCTCATCGGTCAGGTCTTGATGAAGGATCGTCTCGACAGATACCCAGCCTCCCATACCTAACACTCAACTCAAGCGAGGTGAGTTCATAGATCTGTGTTTCATATATATATTTAATTTTTTCTCACATTTTATACATGTAATTCAAATATGTGATATGTAACTGAATTGCAGAGTTCATGGTTTTAACTTCTACATTTCTGAGACCTGGGAAAATTTCTGTTTGATGTGCATGACCAAGACCAGGGGCGTAGTGCAGCTGGTAGTAGTTTCCATGATGGTTGATCTCTCGATTAGTGGCATAGGAGTGATTTGTAGATTGTTATTTGTGGATGTTATTATTTTGCACTTTATTATTTTGTAGACTGTTATTTGTGGATTTTATGATTATTGATATATATATATAGACTTTTTTTTGAACATGATGGTTTGTTAAATGTTTTAATTATTTGCAGTTATAGTTTAAAGTTATTTATGTTTTACTTGATCTTAATATTATTTTTAACAATCATTAATTTGTTTTACAGTCTTACTAAATTGTACAATTTTCCAATTTAATAAATTACAAGTTTACAAAATTTACAATGTTTACAAGTTTACTTGCTTGCAAAATTGTCAATCGAACACAACTTACAATTTTTAACATAACTTACAATTATAATGTTACAAAATTTACAACTTTACAATGTAATATCTACTAGGTGCAAATTACAACTACAATGTAAAATTTGATTTCATATTTCAGAAGAAATTTAGATTTTCTATGTATTTCAAAAGCATGGAAACTATGCCAATGTATCAACTTATATGTCATGGAATATAACTTTCATTCATCCAGCCAATGGGTTATAGGAATGCACGTCTCCATAATACGATCATGGTCAACTACTGACATCTTCCATCTCTTTGGTTCACCCCTCTTCACCTTGATTTCAGTGAGATGTATCCAAGCTGCCACCATCAAATGATTATACTGACAAGCATTATATATTCAGGCATGAAATTTCTATAAATAATATAGTCACCTTGTCTTCTCACTTTTTCAAAAAAGTGTCCCATCACAACTAGGTCACCAACTTGGTACGTGAAATCTCCATCGACATAGGGACACACCAACCTGCTTTTGATTTGTGTACACCACATAAAAAAGTATTGCACATGCTCAACATTTTCCAGTGGTGCAATTACAACAAATAGATCACCTGCATCAAGTTTTTAAAATATTAAAAAATATATGTATGTATGTATGCATGTGTACATGACTAGATACTTAAACATTCAATGAAGTATCATGTACCTTTCTTAACCAAATCAGAAACCCGATCATGATATAGTGAAATCACTGCCTCGTTAGTGTGCATCTCTTTCCACGTCGGAATCAGATGTGGCCCCTTTGGATTAAGAGGGACATATTTCCATTGTTTGACATATGCATCGTTCACACAATGATCAACCCCCAGTCCATTGGTGTCAGTGCATAACTCACAGAAGCATGCATACTTCCTTGTTTTAATGGAAAATATGTCGCCCATGTCTTTACTATGAACTCAATGTAGTTTTCTCGTACTAGGTATGGTCTCGAAATACCATGGCATGGATCTATTCACATCGCCAACGGAAACATCCCAAAAAAACCTGCATCGAATAACAAACATCACACACACACACACACACACACACACACACACACACACACATATATATAATACAAACACATTTATTAAATTCCAATTAAGTTGTTGGTTTTTCCTACGTGCACACTGACCTTGCTTGTTCATGACCTTGGTGACCCAAATTTGGTGTGCACTAATCAACTACTTCTGTTGAGCACTTGAGTCGAGATGCATTATGACTCATTTGGTATTTCCAAAGTGCTCGTTTCACGCATGCACCTGTGCCATCATGTTCACCCTTTCCATGCCCTGTTTCAAAAAAGCTCTACATGTGTCAAATTCTCGTCTCTTTGTGAAGATGACTCAAACCAATAAAATGAGTGTGCCGATTTGAACTTCCCCGCACACCCATCTGATCAAATTCAATGTTCTATAAATGACACCCCATTCTTTTTGAATGAATCATAAATCAACCCAAAGCAGTGTTGAACAAACAATGTGTCATGCTCACGATCATCACTGACATAAAAATGATATTCCTTGATCACATCGCGTGACTGAGGAGTGCTATCCATACCATTAATGCTCGCCTGAGCATGTCTATACAATACATGTACGAAGATGGACATCTGGTCGGAGTAATAATACTCACTTTGCATCTCTCTCTAAGGAGCAAATGTGTAATTCTCGGCAAAGTCTACCACTAATAGGATTGTTCCTGGCTCAAAAACCTCACGAGAATGCTTAAATTCTAAATCTTTCCACCTAGACCTATGGGAGTGTTTAATGTATTTGTAAATTTGACTTTGAAACTTGTCCATGAAGTCTGAAATAGGAATATCATCCTCAAGCAAGTCGATCTTCTTAGATGGAACATGTGAAGAAGATGATGGATTGATGGATACATACTCATATCTCTTCCACTTAACTGTGATACCTGACAATCCAAGGTGTGCTGGATCGATAGGAAATTTCCTATGGAACAATGCCAAATCACCACATTCATGGCATATTCTCCCACCTACACACCTTTTATTGAAATACACATTTTCAGGATTCCTACTGCATAGTATCATAGAAATAAAATCCCGCATTGTGTGAGGAGCTAGTTCGCCATCCCAATGTTTTTTGCAAAAATCCACAAATATGTCATAGTATAACTGGAATTCAATGTGGTATCAACAACAACAAGTGTCCTGAATCATATTCGGACTAATATACCACAGTTTCAACTTACTGAACATGGTAAATGAGATTTGGACACCGAGATTTGATTCTTTGAATTCCTCAAACAAAGCAACTCCCGTCATCTCCATAACATGCTTGCAATGCTCCTTATAAATGCCTCTGCCAGAACGCTGTCACAGGACATGTTTTCAATCTGGTATAGCATGAGAATGGTTGTCCCAATACTCTATCACCTTCTCTCTAATGCCCTCCCATCCTGTCTTTATATGCTTCTGTACATATAAGATCCCAACAAGCAGCTTCATTGTTTTCATCTATATTTACCTTGAATTTAGTGTATTTGTGCATTTTTTTTCTTGAAACATGGAGAAGCTTTGACATTGTTGCAACCATTCGATTTCTTGAGGTGCTTCGTGCCACAATAGCAGTTGTAATTTCCCTACGAGCAATGCTGATATCAATTTTTCTTGATTTACCAAATGAAAATAGTGCAGTTGTTACTTTTTTTGTTACATTCTCACATGCATTTTTATTTTTAACATCCTTAAAACCCAACAACTTTGTGGCATGTTTCAATTTTTTGTGCTTTATCAATCCATGTAGGATTTGAGCTTGTGTAATCACTGATTGTTGTTCAAAGTACAACTTGATTATATTACTAACATGCTCTATGATTGTCTGATTAGGGGTCGAGTTCCCGAAATCTTCTTGAGTGGCATCATCCAACCCTCTTAAATAATTAGCAGCCATTCCAATGTCATTGAAGCTCCCAATTACTCTTGAGAAATCAGAGGGTGCACGCTCTTGTGATAGCTGGCTAGGATCTAGCAATAAACAAATACAAACTCAAAAATAAATTTACAAGCTCAAGAATAAATACAAATAAATGCAAGCTCAATAATAACATTTTATTTTACCTATCATATTTCCACTGTTACTTAAAAAATTAGCAAATAAATTATACAATCTTGAATAATATTTTATTTTAAGTTTATCATATATTGCCATTATTTGTTAACAAATTAACAAATAAATGCAAACAATGGTGGTTGTAGTAGTAACTGGAGATGAATATGGACCCTAGTTTAAATCGGCTTCCTAATAGTTAAAAGATAGTCACTTGGCCACCAAGGCTATCTTAGGCTTAAGTATTGGGGCAGTACCCCTCACTTCATGGCGCAGGTAAAACTGCTAACTGCTTGGCCACAAATGACAGCTCTTTGGCTTTCCTCACAAGTGGGAATCTAGTCAATCCAGTAGGGGTCATTGTCCTTTTCTCTTGGCAGGTCCTCTCATTGGCCAGCTACTTCAGGGTTTTTGTGGTACTCCTCATAATGAGTTTTAGGGCAAATCCCAAGTACTTCCCACAGTTGTTGCGAATGATACTTATGTCCCAATCTGGATGTTATTAAGTAAATTAGGTTATTAAGTATGATTCCTAGTCATTTGTACAAGATTGCAATGTAATGTAATTGTGATTGTAATTGTAATTGTAATGTAATTATCATCATTATTGACATGGTCTATGCGTTTCTTTGAGAACATTGTTAAATCATCCATGCATATTAATGTGCTTCTATGAGATTGTATTGTGAAGTAGAATTCAATAGAGCGTCAACCTTGGTCTTCATGATATGGATGTTGATATGGAAGAGTTGTGTCATCTCCTTCTCTTCCTTATGATGAAGGCTACTTACATTCACCTCCTTCTACACTGGATTACAACAAATACTCTTTTATACATGTCTAATATTATATCTACCTCTTTGCTTGAATATGTTATGTAATGCAATTTGTAAAATTGTAATTTGAACACTATGAAAATGTTCATATACATGTGAATATGAAATTAAAATTGTACACATTTAAAATTAAAATTGTAATTGTTTAATGTAATTAGATATCATCATTATTATTTAATGTAACATGCAAAATTGTAATTTGAACACTATGAAAATGTTCATATACATGACTATGAAATTAAATCAATATTAAAATTGTAAAGTAATTGTAAAATTGTAATTTGAACACTATGAAAATGTTCATATACATGACTATGAAATTAAATCAATATTAAAATTGTAATGTAATTGTAAAACGGTAATGTAATGTAATGATATAATTATTGTAATGTAATGTAACTATAAATGTAATATAATAATGTAATGATTATAATTTAGTGTAATTATTAAATTGTAATTGTAATTGTATGTAATCTTGTAATTGTAATTGTCATGTAATTATCATCATTATCATAGTGTAATGTAAAATTGTATTTTGAACACTATGAAAATGTTCATATACATAAATATGAAATTAAATCAATATTAAAATTGTAATGTAATTGTAAAATTGTAATGTAATGTAAAGATGTCATTATTGTAATGTAATATACAATTGTAAATGGGTGATTCCATGAAGGTGGGTAACACTTTTTGGCCAAATTTGGCAATGAAAACTTGATTGTTTACTCATGTGCTAGATGGAATCCCTCGAAACGCATATATGCCATGTGAATTTCAACTTGCAATAAAAAAACAAATTGTAGAATATTATGTTTCCTTCCCAACGATATTTTAAAAAATATTTCGATGTCATTTAATGTGTGAAATTTTGCATTTAAGGAATTGTATGACCTTTAAAATTTGAAGAAGTTAATAAGTAGCTCGTGTCCATCCCCAATAATTTAATCTTACATTAATAATTTAATACATATATACAAGCATGATCTACAAAAAATGTATTGTGGTTTACATTTTTTTTGTTAATTTATTTCGCAATATACAATTATTTATTATTTTTCGAAAGTGACCACATCTGATTTCAGCATCATTTTATACACATGTGTGTCCATCTCGACTTTTTTTTCACTATTTTAAAAAATTGAAAAACCAAAAATACCCTTTTGAAGATGACGCGTTGATGTGTGGCCTATGTATTTTTCCAAAATTTTTGGATGTGTATTTTTTACCCTGTGGATTTTTCTTTGAGTTGCTTTGAAGTTGTTGTCAAGTTTTCTAAGTGTAAGTTTTAGAACTAATTTAAAAAACAACCATATGAATGCCAAAATGCATGCATGATACCTCAATGGATAGAGGATTCGGTGATGAATCTATCGGTATGAACTCTGCTCAGTTGTGTTCCATGAATGGCAGCGTTTACACCCTCAGAAGACACAGAGAAACATTGATTTTCCTGTAAGAGGGCTGCATTTCTGTTTTTCAGGCTCTTGATCGAGCTATGGAGCTCGATCGAGGTTTTTAAATACCTTGATTGAGAAAATTATAAATAGATCGATCAATGTCTTGTCTTTGTTAAAAAATCTTACAAAAGTGGTCGGGAATGAAGTTAATAATTGATGGCATTAATGTCATTTCAACAACCTTCCTAACACCATTTCCCACCCGAATTCCTAAATAAATTCTATATAAACCTAAGGCATAAACATCTTACTAATTTTATCATTCACAATTGGCTTACCAATTTGAAACAATGCTTGTGTTTTAACACAAATTTAGCATTGTGTATTGTGTATTGTGTTTACATATTGTTGTAGGTGTGAATTTGGATTGTTTATTTTAATCACAATGGGAAGCAAAAAGCATCGAAGTAAAATATCTAGTAGGAATGAAATCAACACCGAATAAATAAGAGAGAAAGATAGAGAAAGAAAGACGAAAAAAAGAGCAATCTTGAGAGGAGAAGAAGTTGCAAATCAAGCTATGATGGGAGATTCAAATGCCATTGCTAACAATATTGGTATTTAATTTAAAAGTAATACAATTTCATATTCATAACTATAACTTTTTTTCTTCCTAGTGATATAGTTCATATAATTCCATTCATATTTTCCAATAATTTCATATTACATGATATATTTAATTTCATAGTGTTCTAGTCGATAATTTATATATGTGTGTGTGTGTTAAATTGTTTAGAATGTAAATATAATTTTGTAATTGTAATTTTGTAAATAATTCAAAAACTTATATAAATTGTATGTGCATGTTTGAATTCATATATATGTATTCATAATTGTATGTAAATTGTATAATTTCATATTCATATAATTTTATAAATTGCATATATATATATATTTAATTTCATAGTTAACTCTAGCTCATAATTTTTATATATATACATGTACATGTGTTAAATCAAGTTTAGAATTTATTGTAATTTTGTAATTAATTCATAAGGGTATATGTACATTGTATGTTCATGTATGAATATATATATATGTATTTATAATTGTAATTAAATTGTATAATTTAGTAAATTTACATATTCATGTAATTTTATAATTTCATATTGCATAATATAGACTCACATGTATATAATTTTTATGTAAAAAATTACAAAGATTGTTCTCAATGGGAGTTGATTGGACTGGTCATCATTGATTTTAATATTCAATTTTAATTTCATATTCATGTATATGATCATTTTCATAGTGTTCAGATTACAATTTTACATTACACTATGATAATAATGATAATTACATTACAATTACAATTACAAGATCACATTACAATTACAATTACATTAAATTACAATCATTACATTATTACATTACATTTACAATTACATTACATTACAATAATTACATCATTACATTACATTACAATTTTACAATTACATTACAATTTTAATATTGATTTAATTTCATATTCATGTATATGAACATTTGTGTTCAAATTACAATTTTACATTACACTATGATAATGATGATAATTACATTACAATTACAATTTTACAATTACATTAAATTACAATCATTACATTGTTACATTACATTTGGGTGTGTGCAAGAAGCTGTGGGACCTTTTAGATGCAATCCTACATTTTAGAAACACGCCCATGATACATAAAAACACAATGTGCTCACATTATGTAATGCTTGGTTTGGTTAATTTCAATCCTGACATGTCATATGACACGCAGGTTAGGCTGGGAAAAAAATGCACATGTTTTATAGTTACAAAATGCGCACGCGTTATGGAGAAGCAAAACACGCGCTTGTTATGGAGAAGCAAAATGCGCACATGTTTTGGAGAAGCAAAACACGCATGTGCGTTATGGAGAACCACAAAAAAAATATAGTGCATGGCTAGGAAAATCAATAAAAGCAATAGTTTGCATCATCAAGACTTGGGACCTATAGTAATATTTTAGCATCATCAAGAACATCTCAAACAACCATGCCTAACCTCCCAAGAGTATAATTTTTCTTTATGTTGTAATATGGATACCATTAGGAGGTTTTAAGAACTAAGTTTGGTTCATAGTCCCTTGAGCATGCTTTAGGGAGGAAACTCAAGACTTATGTCCTAAAGGTAGCTTTCAAGGCTTGATGTCCATGAACAAGGCATCAAACCTGCACATAAGACCTTTGTATGTGATATTTTGCATCTAAGAGAGGATATGCAGTGCATTAGAATTCTCTTAGCACTAGAAACATATCCATAGACTTGGTTAAGGGAGAAAACCTAGTCCTTAGGCCCTAAAGGAGTCCTATACACATATAGGGCCAAGGACAACACCTCTAACAAACACACATGATCTCTTAAGGGTATCCTCAACCTTTAAGCTGGTATAGGGCCATGATTAAGATTTGTTTAGAATTAGATATGGAGGACAAGGTGTTAATCATGGTTGGTACATAAAGCTTTATTTTTAGGTTGTAAACTAGCTTTTAGGGCTCAAGGTCCATGAACGACACCTTGAATCATTATAAATGACCTCTCATGTTGATATTTATGTTTTGAAAGGGGATATGAGAACCATTCGGGGTTTCTAATTACTATGTATGTGTCTTGAGACCTTGGACATAATAAGGGAGGAAACCTAGGCCTTAGCCCCTAGAATATGCTTCTATCCATCTAGAGCCAAGAATGATGTGTTGAACAACCTCAATAGGTCCTTCCATGGTTCATTTACCTTGAAATGGGGATATTAGTTCCATTAGAACATTTTTGGCACTAAGTACAAATATTAGGCCCCTTCACATGGGTAGGGGGAAACACTTAGTCCTTAGGCCTTAAAGGAAGTTGTTAACCATTTAGGGCCAAAATGGATGCCTTCGACCACCACACATGACATTGAATATGAATCATTTGAATCTTAATCAGGATATGCATGCCATCATCATTTGTTGAGCACTAGGTATACATCTCATGGCCATGGACATGGTCATGGTAGGAAACTGTGGCCTTAGGCCCTAACTAAAGTTTCTATGCATGGCATAGGAAGGATGCCTTAAAAAATCATGCATGGCATATCATAGATATATTTGGGCCATGATTATGGATGTTAGTAGAATTAGGTGGTTTTGAGCAATAGGTATGGGACCTCTGAGACATGATTGAGGGAATATTCTCATTCCTTAGGCCATAATGGAATATTTGAGGCACCCATGTTATTGAAAAATTCCTTGAAGCACCACAGATGACATACTCAAGGTATGCTTGGTCTCCAAGAAAATATGCACATACTTTTAAGAGGTTTTGAGCATTAGATATGGGTATTAAGGCCTTAACAAGGTCAAAGAAGGAAATCCAAGACTCCCTAAATAATATTTTGGCATCTATGGATACACATGTGCCTAAAAGTTTTTTTTTATTTTTTTGAAATTATTAATTAATAATTTTGGACGACTCCCATAGAATCAATCTCAACAATACACTTGTGTCATTCTCGTCCATAAATAAAAAAACATGGATGATACTCCACCCCAAAATTCTAAGATA
>LPNX010440951.1:24412-129248 GCA_001517045.1 Pseudotsuga menziesii | reverse complement strand
TATTTTCAAAGCGTGAAGGTTTTGTTGCTAGTTATCCAATTCTTATTATTTCCAAAGCGTTGAAGGTTTTGCTGCTAGTTATCCAATTCAAGAATTATGTTGAGGATGCTCTAATAGTAGTGGAAATGTCGCACTTGAGAAAAAAAATACGAAACATAAAATTCCTTGTTATTGGTTATAAATATATAGAGAGAGTGCATTGAGGTTACACTTTGCAAGTGGAGCCTTCTCACAGGAATAACTAATAAAAAATACAATTTTGTTGCAAGGAAATCACAGTAATAAATCATCAACAAGGTAATCACAGTGATACATCATCAATCACAGTAATATATCATCAACATAAGATTATGTTTTTTGTTTCATGAGATGCTTAAGCAAACTCTAATACCAATTGTTGGACAGGGCAAAGCTTAAACAAGCTCTACCACAAAGACGAGTTTGATGAGAGCTTTTACTTGCAAGTCACAGCTTGGAAAATCGTTGGTCCAATCGAAAGAAACCAACTGTTGTGTTATGGGATCCTCCAATCCAACTCAGCACTTACCAATGACAATGACGCATGTCATGTGGTCCCCCCTGTTTATAGGCCTCCATTTGGTCTAGTTTTTCTTTTGTGCACCAGAGAGTCATCTGGTGTTCATTTGGGATGTCATTTGCACCATCAGGTTTGGTTTTCTTTCCTCTATCTTTTGACGAGACCCACGTCTTGAGATATTCCAAGGAATTTTTGGGCCATTTCCTGAAAGTCACCTTGATTTTTGTTTTATCATGCAAATCACCCCACACACGTACTAGCACGTTCATGAGCCATCTGCTCCATCCATACTGCACAGTTGGACTCATTTTAGTGCCATCCTTCATCCTACAAGGAGGCCCCATTAGTGTTCCTCAGTTATTCCTATCAGCCATGTTCACAACATAACCCCTTTCCATACATCGAACACTTCGTCCTTGCTTTCCTGACCATTACAGAGTTTTTGTTAAGCTTTTTTCTGACTCCTAAAAGAATGAAAAGATTACCAAGCACGCTTACATCCTTTCATGCTCATTAAAGTATTTTAATGGGAGTTTATGTGGCCTCGTTTATCTCATTTTTCGAACGACGTAGACTATCAAAAGAAAAATACCACCCGAGCACCTTTAAGCTAGGAACGTTTTCCTTGTATCTTTTTATGCTTTATCGGACATTGGGATTGTAACTTACGAAAAAACTCATTATGGTTTTTCTTTAATTTTTTTTCCAGCCCTCTCATCAAAAAAATATCGCCAAGCAATGTTGGTTTAGTTCATGCTTATAAAAGTATTTGAACGACCGTCCAATCAGTATAGGTTTAACCTTTTCCGGCCTGGTTGGACTACCTACAGTAAAGAACTCTCTCTTCCCCCAAGGTTGGGAGAGTTCTCCTTTGTACACTTTTATCCTTTTTCGGGCTTAGGAGATTATATACAAAAAAAGATACCACATTGGAGTCTTCTTCCTATTTTCAGACTCTCTAAAAATGAAAACACCATCAAGCATTTACCTTCTTGGGCTCGCTAAAAATCCACTAGATCATATCATATCGAGCTTACTTCTATCCCTTCTTCGTGGTACTTAAACTATGAAGAAGGCCCAAACGGTGTCTTTTTGCACCACCACACATAATGTCACATTATGGTAGCTTTTCCCCATTGGGTCTCCTTTATTTAGAGCACTGTGCGATGAGTCTTCCTTGAGTCACTCTAATATCACTAGTCCAAAATATCACTATTCCAACTACGTCCCTTAGTATATCTGCTTGTAGTTATCCTCTCAGTTTCTAGATATGATCTCGTTCCCATGAGTCTATTTAATTTGTTTCCAGGTCAACACTGCCATCATACTCTAAACAAAGGAATTTTGAGTCCCCCGTACTCCCCTTCCCCCTTTTCCCCATTTAGTGTGTCATTCTCCTGATTGTTCCACATCTTTGGCTATCCCCCTCGCACTTATAATCAAGGAAACATGATTTCCTTATTAGTTGTAGGTCTCCCTTTGTCGATATCAACACATCTATTCCAGATGATAGACCTAGAGGTTCCTGTATCCTGGTTTCATCCACCTCATTGATGAGTTCCTTGGACCACTTGAAAGGAGTCATTAGTGCCTTTCGTGTTGGTTGTGTCTCTTGTGCTCGACTTCAGCCACATCATCACACTTTTAACATTCGTAAAAGGTAATGGTTCATTCATTATTTGGTTGAATACCCCATTTGTCTATGCATTAGTGAGTCTACTATGGTACCCATACAATCTCATGTCCCTCGTGATTTTCGGGATGTGTTGGCGATAGTGGTCGGAAGCCCCTGATGTTATGCTTCCTTGTACCTCCAGTACTTGATGTTCCATATTGTACCATATAGATTCTGACTCTCAGTCATTGAGTCTATCCAGTTATGTACACCTCCAAATCCAGAAGAGCATCAGTTGTGATGATATTGCATTCCATGAGAATGACATTGTTCCTATGTATCAGTTCTTCAGATTAGTATTTTTATTCAGCATCCCATTGAGGACACCATAATGTATCACCATTTATATATGTATTGATTGGCTCCCATATTATGAGCTTTGATCCCCATTATTTATTATTTTGACATTCTTATAAGCATGGGTATGCCCGCCTCGTCCAAATACATGTCACACATTCTATGTATCTCATACATTTTTGAGAAGCAATAAAAAAGAAAAAGCCATCGTAGTTTAAACGAGGAAGCTACACTCCTCCGTGGTCCTCGCCAATCTCTCCACTATTGTCACCATGTTTCCATGATCTTATGATTTCTATCGGCCATACGATGAGTTCCTTCCCTCACACATTAGGGGTCAATTTGTTAACACTAAAAAGTGTTTACCTAGCTCTTCATGGTCTAAGCCATAGGCATACATCATATTCCCACCATTATTTTCTTCATTTTGACCTTCACAATTGTATTTCCACTAAAAATGGTCTAAAACATCATTATTCCTTCCCATAAATAAAGGGATGATGAGAATTTCTTGTGATTTGTCCCCACTCTCTCCCAAAAATGGTAAAAAACCCTAAAATTGAGAATGGGTAAAAAACACTAGATAAATACCATGGACAATAAAATATCATGGGTCAAAAAATCCTAAGACCATACTATAAATACAGTGTGAAGGACTCCTCCAAAACAATTTTTTCCATTTTCCATCAGTCACATTACATATGTTTTCTTCCATTATCTCCATATTTTTCCATGCCATTTCCCACGGTGTACGTTGAGTTCACTACGTACCCATTTTAATCCATTGCCCCCATTTGACAACCAGATGTGGAAGAGATTGGAGACCCAAACTGTGGAGCTACAGAACCACTTCCAAGGACGGCTACGGTGGCACATTTTCCGAAAGGTATGTTCTTTTTTATTTCTTGCATTATTTAGTTATATATATGTGGAAACCCTAAAAAATATTTTCTATTGTTGTCTTGTTTCTTTTGTTATTGTTGAAATCTTCCTTATGCTCTCAACGAGCTAAGGTTGGTGCTTTTGCACGTAGTATGGGATAAATACCCACTACAAAAAGAGGATTATGGTTTGAATATTTGCTTAAAATAATAGGCACGTAGTAGGGGAGAAATGCCCACTACAAAAAGAGGATGATGGTTAGAATACTCGCTTAAAATAATAGCTTGGTTTCTGGAAGTTAGAGCACTTATGTCACCCATCAAAAGGATATTTTCTTCTTTCCTTAAATTATAAATATCATGTTCTAAACCATTATAAGGACAATTTTGATCTAAATTAATTTTTTTTATAAAAGTTGGAATTAATAGGGGAAAAATAATAGATGGCTATCTAGTTTTTTTCATCATTAATGTATGTGATCTCTATCCAAATAAATTGGTTGTAAGGGTATTTCTTATAAATCTTGACATGTGGGGATATGTTCTTCCTAATGTAACACGAGATACCCCCAATGCCTCTACGACATGAACTTTTATTCCATATTGACCATAGGACATATATTTCTATATCAGGATGGACCTTGATCTCCTTGTATTCCTAATTTTCAACCAATAATATAATATCAATTTCGCTCAGGATCCATCTTAACATAGGGTCTTTGCTCCATGGAAATCCTTGATAGTTCGAGGAGAAGATCCGAAGTGTTTCAAATTATTATTTATTACTATCATTTTGGTTTTTATCTCTAATAAGAGCTTTCATGTTTTTGATTAATGCCCATTTTCCCTCCTTCCTAGCTTCTTTTACCTTTTGGACCTCATTTCTTAATTCGACATAATCCTCTGGAATGAGGTCTTCATTTATAAATATCTCCAAACCTTCTCAACTTGATGTCTTACTCAGTATGTTGTATTTTTTTTTGGTAGAG
The DNA here is from genome assembly GCA_001517045.1 of Pseudotsuga menziesii. Lineage (NCBI taxonomy): Eukaryota > Viridiplantae > Streptophyta > Pinopsida > Pinales > Pinaceae > Pseudotsuga > Pseudotsuga menziesii. Next base: position 124,868 of record LPNX010440951.1, on the reverse strand, counting down.
CTAACCTTAACCCGTATTAGTCTTTCTTTATTCTCAATTAATTTCCCCAACTTGTTTGCTTCTATGACACCGATAGTATCAATTTGTAACCTATTGTAAAGTTTCGTCTTGACAATGGCTAACATATCATATTTTTCCTCCTCTTTTAAACAAAAAAATTATGAGGTTTAAAGCGCTTTTGTTACGCTCATGGTTTAAGGCTATGAGCTTATTCATTTATTCTTTAATGGGTTTGAGTTCTATTTTACCTTCTATATTATTTAAGCTTAGGATTATGGTTATATTATTTAGCGTTAGGTTGTGGTTAATTTACAGCCTGAGTGGGCCTAAAGGTTAAGAGAATGTGTTTCCCCCTAGGAGGTCACAGGTTCAAATCCAAAGGGTGGGTAGGGTATGTACACCTCTGCAGACTTTAGCAATTAAATCATTGCGTAGAGGGGGGTCCTTTGTCCCGCAAACAAGGGGGTCTCATACACCAATTGGTGTCTCGTTTGGTGGTGACCTTTAAAATATATTATTATTATTATTATTAATCATATCCTTAACTTAATATTTTCTACTATATCTGCCTCTCCTTGTTCGGGTTTTTTTTTGAATTTCCAATGCATGCAGTCTAGTCTCCATTATCTCTACCATGTTCTCCAATTTTTTTTAATCTTATTGTCTAATTGTTTTTGGGTGTCTTCTTGCAAAATATGTAAATTTATTATGGAGCATGGATTTTAACTCTATCTGGAAATTAGCTTATCTTTCCTCTCTACATTTCTTTAAGGATTCTATATATTCATAAATTTTAGCCTCTCCTTCCTCCCTAAATTTCTCTATTGACGCGATAAAATCTTAAAGGTTATGTAGGGTAACTTTGCTAGGTCTTCTTTTAACATTTTTTGGAAAATGTGTTGAATTACTAAAAATAGATTTATGTGAAGGTGTAAAAGTGTATGTAGAAAAAACTAAAAATAGAAAACAAAAGAAATAAATAAATTAAAAATTAAAAAAAAAAACTAATAAATAAAATTAAAATAATAATAATTACACTGAATGTGTTATTTAAGGGGCTTCCTCTGGCCATTTCATCGCCTTTCAATGGCCAATGATGAGTTTCCCACCGCACATCATGAGAAATGGAATTACTGTAAAAAGAAAATGAATTGATCAGCTAAAAAAATGGCGAGCCTTATTTACTGGACAGAATCGTCTTTAAGACAAGACTGTCAAAGGTTAGACAAGATGCCCATTCATACCATAAAGTATGTCCATCCATGGAATAAACAATGTCCATCACTCATGGCCATCATTCCATGGTGCATATCAAGCAACTACCATCCGCGATTACTCTCCGGCTTCCTAGAAATACTTCCGAGTAAAAGCTTGACCGTAGTTTTTGGCGTTCATGTAGAAGTGAGTAGAGGCTCATAATTGATGAGAGAGGGAAATGCAAATTTAAAATTTGAATGCTTTTTTTTGGTTTTCCCTCTCAATTGTAAATTGGATTCCTCGCCCACTTATTTGGATCTGGATCTCTTTCCCTCTAGATTGCAAAGGGAAACAGGTGGTTTAGTTAGCAAAAATGGTACGTAGCAAGGGAATTACACGAAATGCATCAATGCCTCTCTGGTTCAGTTAAAGAATAGGTCCACTAAATGACGTTTTTTCCTTACCATTCATGCTTCCCTCGAGTTGGATGGAAGATGGAAGAGTCATGGTAAAGCCATCTAGAGAGGATTCAATATCACTATTTCACATTTTGATAACCTAGTCCCCTTATCTTTTACATTTTGATAACCTAGTCCCCTTAGCTAGCACTAAGCCTGCATGTGCCAAGGCTGGTCCGATTGGTTTCAAGTGCAGAGGCACAGTTTGGAGCACTCTCTCACTGGACCTCATATAGTCTATAAATGTAAAATCTAAACAATTCCACCACAAAGCAAGGGAGCAATACGTTGTTGAAGTTCCATGTGTCTTCATGTGGATCTTCCTACATCCCCAGAATTTGCAAGGCTTTTTTGTTAAGTCAAAGGAAGTTATGAGTAGCTCTCCAAAGTTGAAAATGGAAGAGGGAAGAACTGGATTTTTACATCATATGTCTTTGCATATATTCAAGGAACACACTCAGGAAAGTTATTGCTACAAACTTGATTATAGTGCACTTACTTTTCTTTAATAACTTATTGCTACAAACTTGATTATAGTGCATTTACTTTTCTTTAGTAACTCCTTCTGCTGGAAACTATCTCAGTTTTATTTCCTTTTGATTCAAGTATTTATATTTCATAAAACTTTCAGTTTTGTTGGATTATTTATATTCCATTTAAACGGTTGAATTTCACCAGTTTAGTGTTTTTTATTCGACTATTTATACCACTAAATTTCACTAGTTCAGTGTTTTTCTTATGGGGCAGGGCCATGCAGTATATAATCGCAGGGGCATAGAATTTGGTAAGTTTCTCATGTAATACTCAGGTCAAATGTACATCTTAAAAAGTTAAAATATATGGTGTATTTATCACTATCTTTCAAAATACATTAGTAAATTTGTCTTATGGTGTGTTTATCACCATCTTTTATAACACGTTAGTAAATATTTCCTCATATTATTTCAGGATTTTGCAGTTAACTTGATGGGTTTAGATGGAGATGCATAAAGATTAAAAAACAGTTGACAATTGAGCAGTTTTATGGAAATGGCATAACCTTTGTAACACATAATTAAATGCTCATTTCATAATGGGTGAGTAAATTTCTCGTTATTTCTCATCTTAAAAAATCGGTAAGTAAATTTTTCCGAACTATTTCAAGATTTTTTTATCTTGATCGGTTTTGATGGAGCTAAATGAAGATTAAAATAAGTTTAAGATTTGCATTGAGAGGTTTTATACCAACAACAAAATCTTTGTAACACAGTTGAATTTTGAATTTTGAAAGGAAATATAATGTAAAGCTCTGAATTTATTTTTTTTAATAATTTTTTTTTAATGAATAAAGCATGTGAATTCATTCTTTTTAAAAAGAATGAATTATCTATCAAATATCTGAATTCCACATTAAACACTCTTTTTACCATGAACAAAGTACTTAAACCCATTCCTTCGAGAGTGAAATTGGTTTTATAATAGGAAACAGTTGGTTCCTTTATTATCATGGTTTGCATATAGTTAAGATAATGTATTTGAGTAGTAAAATATTGAAATAATTCTTGGTTTATTAAATTAAAATAATAATATATATATTGTAAAATAATATGTATAATTATTTGTAATTAGTGGAATTTGTAAAGTTATGAGAGTTTTATATGAATTTTGAAATGATAAAAATAAAGGAAAAGAATAAAATGTGTTTATATTAAAATAAAGTAATGTGCTAAAAATGTTATGCAAAATGTTGGTAATTAGTAATTCCAATAATGCTATGCAAAATCATTTGAAAAATTATTGATAATTAGTGATTCCAATAGTGCTTTGCAAAATCATTTACAACTAGTGAAAAGTATAAATTTATATTTGTTTTATATATATGCTTTGACATTGTTATGGGCTTATTGAATATTGAATTAATGAAAAACCATGGAAAATGAAAAGTTTTAAGAGCACACATTGTTATCATCTCAATCTTTCAATTCTGTAATCCTTTTGGTTGTACAAGTTTGACTCTCGGACATTACATTTTTAAGCATTTATGTAAGTAAGGTGCCCATGTGGTTAATGGTGTATACAAGTCAATACTAAATGGTTTAACGTCTCTTTTATTTAGTAATTTTTTTTAACTTAAAAAAAACAAAAATGGTAGTAAGCAACTTTGGTTTTGATTAAACTTTTCATAACAACCATAAATTGAGATTTTTTTATCTATATCTTTAATTAATGGCATGGTAAATTTTAGGAGCAAACTTAATGTCAGCAAGCTGCAAAATTTGGTTAATAGAATCAAAGTTTTGGAATTGTTCAATCCATTTTAAAGTTGTTTAAAGTTAAATAAAATCCTTGAAATATTGTTTATTATGTGAACTTTCACAGTTTAAATATCTTAGAGAATTATTTTAAACATGATACTTGAAATTTCTAAAAAATCTCTATGATTTTTATTAAAATAAAGTTAGTTGGCAATAGACTAATATCTCTGATTTATTACAATCCTAAGTGACAGGTCTAAGACTAATATTGAAAATATAATCTACAGTAACATTTTGATCAGCAGGTTTGTCGACCCAATTTGAATGGGTAACACCAACTAACAAAGTAAGACCCCTTTATTGTAATGAATCGCAAGCTTAACTATACCTCAGATATACTGAATTATCATTTTTGCTACTTTCCAATGGATTTTCATGGGGAATTTGCATATATCAGGAAACGATCCAAACCAACAATAGAGGAAATATGTCTGAATGATGTACAAATCCAACAAATTCTTGCAGGATTGCATGCACCAAAATTCGTAATTTTGAAGAAGAAGAAAGTTGTGCATCCACCGTCTCGGTTAACCATTTATTTGTATCTGATATTAACCTTATTGGATCTAATATGATCTTATTTGGATATGATCTGATATTTCTTGGTTTAATATATCAAATTCATAATCTTTTAGTACTGCTTGTAGCTATTCTCATCAACGGTGTGAAGAAACAAGCACCGCAAGTCTCCTACAAAACTGCGGCTAGGGATTTGATTCCATTTCACAGTTTGGATATGTTTTGAATCTATTTAGATCTAATTTACTTTCTGATCTGATATTATTTGGTTAATATTTTAAAATCTAAGAGCTTTCAATCATGCTTGTAGATTATCTCACCAATTCTGGTGTGAAAAATCAAGTACTGCACTTTCTCTTCAAAAATGTTGATGGAGATTTGGTGTTAGTTTCCTCATATGAGGTTGTTGATATTTTATTATGTGATTCATTAGCTATTTTAGAAGCTATATCAGACTATGGAGCTCAATCATTCGCTCTCAACAGTCCCAGTGCTTCTCTACCATTGATCATGTGCTCATCTCCTCATAGAACTGGTAAAGAGGAAGATTTTCTGCATCCGCCTCGACACTTGCTCCTAACACTTGGGGTTGTTCTTACCACTCATGGTTCTTTGTTCATGGCTGAAAAATATCAGTTTCTTGAGTATTCCTCACATGTTCTGAATCCTCAAGAAGCTTTTCTCACTTATCATTTGACTTCAGTTGCTCTACATGGGTCCAGTCTTCATCCGACAGTTGTCTATATTTCTAATTTAGTTGAGCATATAATTCTTCTTCCAAAGAGGAAGATTCATCCAGACATAATTATGGAGAGGTTCACATGCCAGGCCCCAGGATACCTATGCATAGAAGAACTAGGTTGATCCTGATTCTACCTGCTTAATTAGAGGGGGGGATTTTTTTTCCCATGTGGTTTTTCCCCGGGACCTTGTTTTGAGTAGTTACTTTCCTTTACTTGATGTAATGGATGACCTATGGTCTTAGTTACCAGGGCCCAAAGATTGTCCAAGTTAGCATTCAGGGGGGGTGTTAGTATTATTAATCCTCCCTTGTCCAATTTGGTCATATGTCTAAATTGGGAGTCATGTCTAAATCGGGAGTCCATCAAGTCTATTTTTAGTCATTAGTACCATTGGGTCCACTTGGCTTAATTGGGGAACATGTTTTAGTTACTAAAGTGTGGGGAACACTAATTGAGGCTTATTTCCACTAATTGCACTTAATTGCATCAGTTTAGGAGCCTCCTAGACCAATCCCTACAATTTAGGAGCCACTGGGAGTGCCTAAACCAACCAAGGTCAGTTCAGTTTAGTTGATGACTAGTCAAGCTAAGTTAGGAGTCAGTTACATTCAGTTCTAGTCCTCTACATTCAGTTAGCTTTAGGTTTACTTGACCACACTCAAGAGGGGCACATTTCTCACCTACCATAGTCAGATCCTTAGTCAACACTGAATGTAACACTTGAGTTGTGTTTTAGAACTCCGATGAACTCCGGTTATGGTTTAGACAAGGTCAATTAACAATTGAGTCTTTCGATAGTGATTTAGACAAGGTCTTAGTTACCTACAGACAAGTAGAGTCTAATCAATTTGAATTTCCTCATGTGGATTCGAATTGCTTGTGTCTATTAAAGCCATTGTACTTCATTGTAATTATTATCTAATTACTATTTGATTAATCAAAAGCATTCACATCTGCAAGCTAGTTTTGCATTGTTTCATTCTTCAATAATTGAGTAAATTGTGTGATCTATCCTGTGAGTTGTGTGTTTGTCCAAAGATCTATGTGCTCAATTTAATAGGTTGAAGAAGTCTATAACCTTTTACATCTTCAAAATATCTACACTAGTACAAAATGAGGAATTAGCTACTACGTGACTAAAAATTCTAGTTGCCACAGGTTTTTCAAGTGATTTGCTACTAAATATGAGCAATTTTGATTGACCCAACTATAAACAACTAAAATTAACGACTAATTTAGTCACCAATTAACAAATATGACTAGATGATAAGTGACAGAGTTAAAAATGACTAAGATAAACGACTAATTTAGTCATGACATAAAAATGACTAGCTAGAAGAATATGAATTAGTCATTTATGTTAGTCATTTTTAATTCTGTCATGGAGAATTGAAATTTTGACAATGAAGTGTAAATTTTGTAAATTGTGTACCTTCTATTAGTAATATTGGTGCCATGCACCTTGATATTCAGAGATCCAACAAAGCAATTACACGAATTTTCTCTTGACCATCTTTATCCCTGCTGCAGCATTGAAGCAAACCCTATTAAGCATGTGCCAAAGAAAAAATAGTTTCCTTATATTACATCAATTACGAATTAGGTACTAGAACCAATACCATATCAATAGCTAGAAGCATCATAGCTAATTGTTGGTCATATGTGTCATCCACAACCCTTTCCACTAACCACATCTTTTGGGTCGATGATAGTTCTTATGCCAAAGGTAATTATCAAAAACTGATGACAGTGTCAATAATCATTATGATGACGGTAATGAAGATGATCATGATGATTACATGAATGACGATTATGATGATAATGACGATTATGATGATAATGACAATGATGATGAAAACAACAATGATGGTTATGATGGCAATGATGACATTGTTGATCATGCGATTATATGATGAGAGTGAGTGATCACAATTGCAAGAGACGATTTTCCTCTTGTAGTGAGCTATCTATATCTCAGTTGCATATTATAATTTTTTCCAAGGAAGAGTCACTTCTTTTTTGTCTATTGGATCCAAGATGGATCTAGGGTTTGTCTATCTAGTTTGCAGAGAGAATTTGAATAATTTTCATGTGTGTTTTGGTCTAGATCCAAAGGGTTTATCTGAAGGATTATTGTAGAGTTGTTGTAATCAAATCCAGCAACAAGAAGAAGACAAACATTTGTTGGTTTACCCCAGTTGGGGTTTCCAGGGTAAATCCTTGTGTCTATTTTGTGTGCTTGCATTTTGTTGTTCTATTGTGTATTTATGGTTTCTTATGTAGTTGTATTCTCAGTCATTAATATTCAGTAGTTAACTGAAGAACACATTAATAGTTGTTGCTATTCAAGAACTTTATAAGGGTATAAGAGTATAACTCCTCAGAAGTTCCAAGTCAAAATCACGCGTCTAAGAGTATAACTCCTCATTCCTATTACACTTAATACAATTTTATGATTTCAATATGATATTAGTTGTTTACTATCAAGCAAGTTCTGCCTCTCATCTTTCACATAAAGAGATTTATTTGAATTACCCTCACCTTGTTACCAAGGAAGTTGTTCTTCACCGCACCCAATCTGAATCTAAAAAAAAGTTATTTGTTTCAAAGTAAAAAGATTGTTTGTTTGCATATGTGATTAATGCTTTCAATTGTTTGATTTTGAATAATATTGATCCTTTCTCATTCATCCAATCGACTGTAAGGTAAAATATGCGATTTTGTGGATTGATTGCAAGAGTAGAGCTTGGAAGTAAGCCAGTTCAGTTGGAAAAGGTAAGGTCAATTTATTAATATACTCTGCTAGATGATCGAATAGCAACTTATGATGAACACTATTAAAACATTTCCTAAAATTCCCTCTAATAAAAAATATCACCCCTATCCAATTCTGTATTTTATGGAACAACATATGGGTTTTCACCCCTTCCTGAAATCGAATGAAACGGGGAGAAATATTGGATCATATATTTGTTCTAGGACTGAGGCCATTGATCTATACACTATTCGGCCTATGGGAGAGGGAATAGTAAGTGGTCATTTAGAAGACTTTATTTTATATACAAGAATGTGTTTCATACTTGTGAAGTGGAAGGATCCATCTAACAAAGAGTGAGTGATCTCAACCAACCATTGGTGGGATAGGTTAGAGTGAGTATCCATTGTAGATATTTTAGCTCCTCATACGATACAATTAGATTGGTTTTATCGGCGAATTAGGGCATGAGATTCGTATATTTACCTTCTAAATTAACTTTAAACTTCTCTTGGTACATGAATGGTTTAAATATCAATAATTGTGAATTCCTCTTCGAATTCATTATTGATCTGTGTTATTTATGTGGCTCTGAATTACAACTGCGTAGTACCCAAGATTGTCACTGTAAATAATATGAATTGCCGAAAAATGGTGTAACTCTGTTGTCGTGTTCCAATGGCATGAAGCCTGATTTTTCGCCTTCAAAACCTTGTTCTCCTGGTTCAGCTATAGAACATACTATAACGCTGACAAAGTCTAAGAAGAAGAAAATCAATGTGGACAATGGTGATGCTACTGAAAATCACCATTTTCCACCATTGAAAATCAGTGTGGACAATTTATTCACCTTTTGAATGGTTAACTTGAATAGATTTTAAATTTATAGGCAGGAATCAGTAGAAGTCATTATGTTATATTTATTCCTAAAGGTTTGTTTCCAAAATGATGGTTTTGAGAGTGTCCCGATTCTTTGTTGTTACAAGAAGTGACACTCAAGTTGAATTCTAGAACCAACACTAGCAAATGTAGGTTTCATATTCAGGCAATCACAAATTCAGGCAAGTTAGGGAAGAGACTAGTCTACTCTTAGTAGAGAACTAATATGCTTGTGTGCAAGCAAAAAGGATACAAATCTATGTTTATCAACTCTAATTATACCCTGGGTCCCCAAACCTACAGAGCATAGATAAGATAATATTATTAATGTCCCTGGAAGAGTAATTTGGCACTTGGGACTAAAGGAAGTGATCCTAATGTATTTCCAATGGTAATCATGTTTCAGGGCCTGATGCACATTGCTTCTGGAAATGAATGAGAATTGCAGGAACATAAACTGATAGTAACAGGGATGCTAGAGCATCAAGTAATGATAGAACAATACTCCAATTCCTTCTTAGGCTCGGGAGTGGCAAGCTGGTGAAAATTTTATGTGTGATAAGGTAAAATGGATTTCAAGAGGATCAAATCCCTTGACTAGTTATTTCATTTATATGCATGCTTCCGTGGTAAGGAGAGAGAACATATTGATTGAGTAATGTGTCTTTCATGGAAAACCGAAAAAGAATCATTAGGGGAACAAAAAACTGCATCTAAGAGCTCTCCAGTATTGAATGAGCGGAAGCTGTTTTCACATGTCACACGGCTTGGACTTGCTGTTGGGTATGATTCTCCAGCTCTTAAAGAAGGCCTATCTGGAGAGCTTTCCCTAGTTTCAATGGCTTCTACTTCAAATATAATTAATACAAAAATAGATGGTGTTTCTACAAATATTGGTATGTGATCGAAACTATTTTACGTATTTTACGTGTCTCAAAACCAGTCAATGTCATACTACTATTTGTCATCGAGTAGTTTTCCAATTAATTTTTGATGTTATTAGCATAATTGATATCTTTTCCTTTCCTCTTAACACTGCATAACATTTTTTTATGTAGTTGTGCCATGCATTGGATCTATCTTGTGTTGATTACTTTGTAGTTGTCTTAACAGTTTCAACTAGGGGGAGCACAAGGAAACATACAAAATTTGATTGTTGTTGGGAATGATCACAGTCTAGAAGGATGTACGGCTAAATAAATTTCTTCTAAGTTCCCTCTATATTTGATTTCTTATGTTAATCTAGTCTAAAATCCTTGTTCACTTGCTATTTTTAGGCTGGACAAATTAAATCATTTATCTATTTATTAAACTTGCGTAACTATGATGACATGCAATTGTAGGAATTTTATTAATTGCCAGCATCATTTGCTGGTCAAAGTAAAGAAGTTTGCAAGCATTATTTTTACAGTGCACATTATTAGAACTTCTAATGGTTTAGTGTTGCATACTTGTGACCAATTGTGAAAATTACTTTTCCTCACCACATACAAACATTTCTTTGGTATAATTTCATGGAGATTGCTAGAAACAAATCATAAACAACCAGATGCTGATGATTGAAGATCATTAATGGTTGGTGTGGACCACTTGAACTTGGTTCATGCATGCCCATATTCTTGATGTTGGACATATGATTATCCCAATATATGATAAACTTTGAATATCCATAACCTTGAAATTGTTTAATACCTCCATTTTTAGTTGTTTTCCATAGTCTGAATGTAGACTTCTATCGTGCTTGCCCCTTTACTAGCCTCATAGTTTAGCAACAAATGAAAATAAGAGTTGTTAGTACAAGTCTTTTCTGAATCAGATAGGAGAGTGAATTTTCTAACTTCTTGTTTGGTTTAGGTACCCTTTTGTAACAACAAAGTATATTTAGAAAGCTTGTTTTCCATTGAGTTGAAATCTTGGCAAATGTGTCGAAAAAGGATTACTATTATGGTTTCAAAACATTTTTTGACCTCTTGAACTTGGTTCATGCAGGCCCAAATTCTCGATGCTGGAAAGATGATTAGCCCAATATATGATAAACTTTGAATCTCCATAACCTTCAAATTGTTTAATTCCTCCATTCTCAGCTGTTTTCCACAGTCTGAATGTAGACTTCTTCCCTTCTTGCCCCTTTACTAGCCTCATAGTGTAGCAACAAATGAAAAGAAGAGCCGAAAAAAACAAAGCACCAACTCCACAAATACCTGATACTCCTTTTCATGCTCTCTTGAAAAGACCTAGGCTTTTCTTTATCAATCAATATAATGCATTAGTGAACAGCTGGAAGGTTTTTCTTTTGGAATCCTTTTTCAATCCATTACCTCTCTAATCCTGTGTGCTACTTGGGAAACTGTGAAGACCTGTTTCAGGAAGATCATCAAATTTATTGACATCCATATATCATATATAAGCAAAACATGGGATCCTGAAAAGTTGCTACAGTTTTGTCACCAATGCAATCCTAGACAATCTACCAAGCTATGCCTATATATATCATCTTGATCTGTCCCCTGTAACCTGTGACACGTCAGGTCATACAGATCTGGAGAAGGTGCACAAGATGGACAAGTGATCCATAGACTCAGCATTGCATTTTCATATGATACATCACCCTTGTCTGCACCAATATCTCATTTTCCCACTGGTAGTACTTTATTAGCCAGTACCAACCATATTAGTGTTTTTGTTTCTAAAGGGCTGAATAGCTTCCAAACAACTGTCCTCCAGGATGCTCTCTCTTGCATGAGTTGCTCCACTTTGGTAGCATAACCTATTTTGACCCACAAAGCGCAATAGAGCTCACAGTTCCATAAATAGATCTCACAGTTCCATAAATAGAGCTCATGGTTCCACGAACAATGCTCATGGATCCATAAATAGAGCTCACGGTTCCATAAATAGAGCTCATGGTTCAATGTTCATGTATCCATAGCTAGAGCTCATGGTTCCACCAACAATGATCATGGTTCCACTAACGATGCTCATGGTTCCACCAACAATGATCATGGATCCATACTTAGAGCACATGGTTCCACCAACAATTCCCATAGTTACACTAACTTAGAGAATATGAAAAGCATGATACCCAATTATGTAATTTAAAGTACATTGTCCTCATTAACATGAAAGAACATATTGTGTGCCTTGGCCATGATTATCTAACAAACCAAGGGGGAGCCCCTTGAGCCCCTGTAACCTAGTGAACAATATTTGTGATTCCTTAGACAGTACACAAACACATTTCCCATTACTCATGGTTCCACCGACAATACTCATGATTCCACCAATAATGTTCATGGTTCCATAACTAGAGCTCATGGTTCCACCAACTCACAACCATTACTCATGGTTCCACCACCAATGCTCATGGTTCCATAAATAGAGCTCATGGCTCTACCATCAATGCTCATAGTTCCATCAACAATGTTCATGGTTCCTAAATAGAGCTCATGGTTCCACCAACAATGCTCGTGCTTCCACCAATAATGCTAATGTTTCCATAAATATAGCTCATGGTTCCATCATTAATGCTCATGGTTCCATAAATAGATCTCATGATTCCACCAACAATGCTCATGGTTCCACTAACAATGTTCATGGATTTGTTAGCTTTGTTTGAGATTCAACTACTAAATCTTCATCCGCCATGCTCATAGACTTTGTTTGGGAAATAAGTACAAACAATGGGGATATCAACTATGACCAGAAAGCTATTAGGAGTGTTTTTGTTGACCATTTTAAAACACTTTTCTCTCAAATGCAGGGGTTCAATATGGAGAATCAGTTAAAACTATTGAAAATTTCCCTCGTTATTTTGAGAATGAGGATTGTCTTTCTATTGGTAAGCCGGTATCTGTAACAGAAGTCAAAAACACTTTGAAGTTATTCACTAAGGACAAAAGTCCATGCCCGGATGGCTGGACGCTGGTTTTTTTTTGGAATTTCTTTGATCTATTTGGGCAAGAGATTTATGATGTAGTGGAAGAAACTCGGGTTCAAGGAAAAATTAATGAGGTTCTGAACTCTACTTACCTAACTCGTATTCCCAAAAAGAATTGTCCTGATACCTTTAATGATTTTCGCCATATTTCTCTTTGTAGTCTACTTTACAAAACTGTTTCCAAGATTATAGCAGAAATATTTTATGGGTAATGCTATCTCTTGAGAGAGGTTTTCTTTCTTACCAGATAGGAAAATAATTGATGCAGTCGGGATATTTCAAGAATGTTTACACTCTCTTAAAATTCAAAAAAATTATGCCTTCTTTTTAAAACTATATCTTCTTAAGGCCTACGGCAGAGTGGATTGGTCCTTCCGAAGGTTAAATCTTATTTAGATTCATTTATCTCCTAATATTGTTGATTGGATTATGATTTGTGTCTCCTCATCTAGATTCGTTGTGCTCCATCTGCATACTTCAAAGGAAACATAAGTATCCTCCAAGGGTGTCTGCTTTCCCCTTACTTGTTTATATTAGCTATTAAAGGCCTTAGTCTTCTTATTCGTCAGAAAAAAACCCAAAAGAAGTTTTCTGGTCTTAAGGTTTCCAGGGGGATTTTTATCTCTTATCTCTTGTTCGTCGATGATGTTGTCATTGTTGGAGGTGGTTCTATAGATGAATGGATTCATTTACAGAATATTTTAAATATCCTTTGTGGAGCATCGGGCTTGGAGGTAAGTGAAAAAAAACTTCTCTCATATATTTTTGTAAGGATCAGGCCTTGAAAGATTCTTCGATCAGTTTATTTCCTTTCAAATACGAGATTTTTGATGATGGTTTCAAATATTTGGGAGGTGTGGGTTAGGTGTAGTTGGATGAGTTGGGGAGTGAGATAGAGTGGAGGAGGGGGGGGGGGTTAGTGGCAGGGGGGAGACAAAGGGATGTGTCTGTGTGTGTGTGGGTGAGAGAGAGAGAGAGAGAGAGAGAGGGTTCCATCACTTGTCATGCACTAGTACTATATGTTCTCTATATGTCTACTAGTTTTCGTAAGTTTATTCCATCATTTAGTCACTCAAAGGCTACATGTTATAACGGATTTCACCACACTAGGTGAATCACACATTGTATGGCCTTCCCCTGTCCCACTGCAGACTCATTAGCCCCTATGGACCCCTTTTTATCTTTTGATGTATCCTTGACCATCCCTAAAAACATAAGAAAAATGATATACGCGGCCTTTTCCCCGATAACCGCGTACATACGCAGATATTCCCTCTATAGTCACATACATCGGGATGTGTACATAATCCAAAATCCTCTGGAGCATTCCTTGACTTGGATCCGACTCATATGACTCCTAGCCTTCCATATGCCTTGAGATCGCATGGATTTGACCTTTCAGTATCCATTTGAAAAGCTATATAAGGAACCCATTGAGACATTGAAAGCATAAGAGAGAATTGAGAGTAACGAAACTATAGTCCATTGTTGCCAGAACTTATGCTTGAGTCTGCATCCCTTTGTCCCTTGGAGCACTGTTGTGTTCTTCCCAAGCTTGCCTTTTGCTAGTAAGCTTGCTATCGAAGTGATGGAGGATTGAGGTGGTGGAGGCCCAAGTGGGGGATTCAAGTTTCTCTGGTTCGCAGACGTGCCGTCAGAGGTTGTCACATGTAATCTCTGATTCATATTAATATAAATATCTTTTCCTGTCCAGTAAGGTATATTTGAATGAATATTGTATCCATTGGAATATGTCAAATGCTTTTACATTATTGATTATATATGCTAGAATAGATCTAACACCATGAAATATAGTATGCTTGTATTGTTTACTTGTTGTTGAGGACGTGTTATAACAATTCAAGCTGAAGATTGGAAAGCTCAATGGGGATCTACTTCAATCGTCCAGAATAAGGTACGAGGTTCGATCCTTTAGTGTTAGATGTTTTTATTTCTATTGCATATTGGGAAAGATTGATTTCTGGAGTCTAGCTGTCTGTTGTGGTACCCCAAGCCATTGGAATTTCTCTCCATAACAGAATTGGCGACTTCACTGGGGAGTTCCTAGTAATTGTCCTTTGGGGGTTGATCTCTTGGCATTCAATGTATTTGAATTGTTCTCTCTCTTATTTCTGTGTCGGGTATGGGGGCATGTATGCCTGGTAGAGCCTGATTGGTGTGAATTTGGTCTCAACCTGTATGTTTACCTTGAATTTGTGCATCTTTTTCTTCCTGTATGCGGGTTTGTCACTTACAGTCACGTATACACGTGGTTTCCCCTGGGATTTCTGCATATACACGCGGGTTCACTGCGCAAAGTCATGTATACCCTGGTTTTTACCTTTTTGTGGAAGATAGTGGATTGCTGGGTGAATTCTGTTAGTTGCTAAGTCTCTTTTGGCACTGCCTGAGTCTATTAATATCTCTGTTTCTTACCAGAAATGTTTTTTTTAGCCTAAATTTTTTCTTTTAGGAAAGTTCTTGTCATGGCATCTTTGATCTTTTGTTTGAGATTAGTGCATTAGAGTCCTTTTGCCTTAGTGATTTGCTGGAATGTTGTTTATGTGTGCTTACAGAGTCTGGGGTGGGTAAAATCATTCTTTTGCTTTTTGTATCTCTTTATTTTCAAAAAATCCAAAAACATTTGCTTATCATCATGCATTGCATTTTGCACTTTGCATTGTACTTGCATTAGATCTAGATTTGCTTTGGAGTAATAGTTAGGATTTCATATAGGGAAATTTGCATTCAACATTTGAAGAAGAAATTGTGCATTACACGTAGTACGCATACCCTATTTTCGTGGACACAATGCATTTGCATTGATTGTTAGGTGTGCATTTTACTTCTTGTTGCGTCATAATACCATTAGTTGCACGACCATATCCTATTTTTGAGTAATAAAGCCAACTAAAATCAACGCTAAATAAAATGAATTACACTCTTTTCTTTTCTAGGGTGCACCAACAAGCTTAGGTTTTAGGATCTTGGAATAGTT
The DNA here is from genome assembly GCA_001517045.1 of Pseudotsuga menziesii. Taxonomy (NCBI): domain Eukaryota; kingdom Viridiplantae; phylum Streptophyta; class Pinopsida; order Pinales; family Pinaceae; genus Pseudotsuga; species Pseudotsuga menziesii. The sequence continues at coordinate 109,088 of LPNX010440951.1, read as the reverse complement.
CATTGAAAGTTAATTCTCCAAGATCACTAAACAACAACAACTAGGTGTCTGTCCAGGGAGTGTGTGAAATCCTTGGTATAACCAGCGTTCTCAGGAAGCTCCTCTCAAAAGGGAGTCAAGCACTAGGTAGTGTGAGTGGTTGTTGATTGGGATAACCCCTGGTCGGTAACTGTGTAGCACCGGCGATATAGCCAGGATTGTATTCGTATCTGGGGGCTCTTTCGGGAGTTTCGGGCTCTGCTACCCTGCCGATACGGTCAATCCCGCCTGCGACTGTCCGCCTGAGTGTTGATTATATTGAGGTGACCTTAGTGACCTTACCTAGGATATCGAGGGGGTACATGTAGAGGTTATTCTGCATGTGTCCCGGCCAGGTTGGGGTCGGACAGCACAGTCGCTTTACACATTGAAGCTGAGGGCCACAATAATTGGTTTCGAACCTCCGCTTGTGGTGACAAGGGCCTCTCAAGCCTCTCCTAGGTGAGACATACCGGCCAAATTCGGGAGCTCACTTATCCAGCCCTTGTTTGCTTGATTTTGGCTTTAGATTTTATAGTGATTGCTCTGTGCACGCTAGTTGACCTAGGGTTGATGTAAATAGAGAGCCTTTGTTTTTTGTTGAGTCATTGTGGATTCGGGTAGGGTTCTGCGCCGTTCTCGTCAGTTAGCAGGACTTCCGCCTTCCACTTCTCCTCCTCCTTTGGGAGAGGGGCCTAGATTTTCCAGGCGGACTATGTCACACACTGATTCGCACACCATGGAGGATCATTTAGAGACTATTCCTGAGCCACCTCCTCCCAATCGTATTGATGATGGGGAACTTACTCCTACGTACGATTCTTCACCTGACCTAGCTGAGTTTGGTCCTGTGATTTCCCAGATAGGATATTTGCATGATAGACCTACTCACCCTAGGGTTGATTCCCCATTGACATGTTACCGGTATGGAATGCTGGAAGATGCCGAGACTCACTTTGACCCTCCTAGTACTAGCTATGGTAGTTATGCTACGACTGGTTTTCCTATGCACGATTTGACATTTCATGTTGAATCTGATTTTGAGCCTAACACTATGCCTGGGGGCAATCCCATGCCTTACCTTGCGGAGAGGTTTGGGAGTACTAATCACATTGCACCTTCCATCCCAGTGGTGGAAGCTCCATCTTATATACCTCCTAGGCCTAGAGTTAGTGATCCGATAGGGATACCAGGTTCTAGACGAGTGACGATAGGCACTAGTACATTTCTTCTTACAGAGATTCCTTCGTCCTCGCTTCCGAGTTCTTCAAATGTAAACCCTCCGCCTTACTCATGTGGTCCTTCGAGTCGGCACGTAGCTATGAGTCAGATCCGTACTGCGATTACTAGACCAATTGTGTCTCAAGCCTACATACCACCCGTGGTTTTAGGAGGTTATGTTCATGTTCCTAGAGGTCAGATTGATACTTCCACGACATATATCCCTACTTCTGGTATGTATATTCCTACTTCCGGAATGTATATCCCTACCTATGGAGTGTCTCATGGGACATCGCAAGCGGTGACCTATGGACCCTATTATGGGACGCAGTATGGACAGGTCTCTCCACCTTATGGAGGCGGGTATTCACAACCTGCTTACTCTCCTAACTATGGCTTTGTAGCTCCTACTAGTCAAGGTCCACCTCATTATGGTACTTCCACGCCACCCTATACGGGTCATACAGGAGGAGGTCACTATGGCCAAGGTCATGGTGGTAATCAATCCTATATGAACCAGGGAGCGGTCCCTAGACCTCATCATCCTAGGCTCCCTTTCCTCATGACACTTAATCTACCTCACTTATCGATACTTACGAATGATCCTGTGGCTCATGACCTGGCTTGGACGGCTGTCCCTACCAAGCTTCCTTCGGACATACCTAAGTTCGAAGGCAAACCAGGAGAGGATCCAAGTGAACATGTTACGACATTCCACCTATGGTGCTCTTCCAATTCATTGCATCAGGACTCAGTCCGTTTGAGACTATTTCAACGCACCCTTACAGGGCCTGCGGCAAAATGGTATATAGAGTTACCTAGGGGTGCCTTTACTTTGTTCGACGACCTTGTGATGACTTTCCTTAATCAATTCCAGCTACCAGTGCACTATGATGTTGGTACTGAACTCTTGTCGAAATTTTGGCAAGATAAAGCCACCCATATTTCTGATCATATTCAGGAGTGGCGTAGACGGAAGAGATTAATTAAAGCCTTTATACCGCTGGAGTTCCTCCTTGAGTGGTTCCTCAAATATTTATTGCCATATATCATGAAGGATGTTTCCACATCCGGAGTGCAGAATGAGGAACAAGCCATCTTTAGGGCGCAGGAACTAGACTTGAACTATGCTCAGTTTGGTTTGTTATATGAGATTATACCTAACGCTCCTCGTTCTAGTTTTGATCCCAAGGTCAAACCTGGACCACATGCCGATGGCATTGTGGGTAGTGCAAGTAAGAAACCTGCAGGTTCGGTTGTGAAATTTTTTTCTCAGTTGTCAATCAACCAATCTGCCTCGGGACAAGCTACGACTTCGTCTCAGCCTGCCCAAATGACGAATGTACTTGCTGTGTAATCGTCCGACCAGAAGGGTAACCAGCAACCCGAACGGAATAGAAAAAGGGGTAAAAACAATAATAATAAGAAGGGTGGGAATAAGAATGAGAATGCCAATAATAATGACAAGAACAATAAAAATGCTGGGGGGGACAAGCAGAATAAATGTAAGGTTAAGTTTCCTTGCAAGCTTTGTAAGGACGATCACCTCACTTACTTGTGCCCTAGGATGGATGAAGCTTCAAAGTTCATAGCACAGGGCCCAGCTGTGTTAACGAACCCTTTACCGCATAACTAGAATATGAACTTGAAGTGCCATGATCAATCTAGTGATGAACATCCACCTGAAACTAGTGGTCGTGGGTGCATTAATATGGTCCGTGCCGCAAAAGTTGTGACGCGTGCAAAAGATTATACTTCGTCACAACCCAACCCAGGAAAAGAACCTGATCCACCAGGAACCCCTTTGTGCATTGAGAAACCTGCGGATAAACCTGAGGCTGCACCTCGCATTCCTAAGGGGGTACTTAAGCATTCGGGTCATAACCCAAATGCCCGAGCCGCCCAGAATTATTCAGTTGTTGAGGATTTGGGCCATACTCCTTGTGCGATGTCTGCATTGGAAGTGCTTCAGAGTTGTCCGTCACAAAGGAAGGATTTGCTTTCCGCTCTTGGTGTGAATGGTGATGATTCTTCCTCAGTGATCAAATTTGAAACCGCAGGACATCAGCCTCGCTTGCCCTACTATGTGTCCCTTTTGGTGCATGTAGAATGTCTTAATATGATCGTCAAGCGTACTGTGATTGACGACGGCGCTGCTGCTTCTGTGATGTCTTTGTCTTGTTGGAAGGGTCTTGGTTCTCCTGAGTTGTCAAAATCTACGACCATGTTAACTGCTTTTGATGGGAGATCGTTTAGGCCGCACGGTATCCTTCCTTCTCTTAAAGTCCGGTTGGGAGGGAAGACCGTTGTGATAGAGGTCAAGGTGGTTGATGCACCCCTTGACTACAATCTCTTACTGGGAAGGAACTCGATGTATAGTATGCAAGCCATTGCGTCTTCCATGTTTCGCGTTGTATGCTTTCCTCATAATGGGAAGATCATAACAATTGATCAGATGGAATTCAAGAATCCGCCTGTTACTGCATCTTCGGAAGCTTCGGTTCCGAAAGTCGAACATTCCCAGCCGACAACTGGGAGTGTGGGTGTAGGTATGTATCCGTCCCTCATGGGAACCTTTAGTTGTCCTGCACCCGTCCTCATGATAGGATCTAGTTTCGATGGTTCTTCGACGTCTACGAGATCGGTGCCTTTTCGCACAAGTCATATGGGAGATCCTTGGATTCTCCTTCACCGAGTCCTTCGAGTGAGGCCATTGAGATGAGCGTGCCATTGCCTACAGTCATGATAGCTTACCAAGTTAATCTCCAGTCTACTGCAGAGCCTTATTCTTCTTCTTCACGAACATAGGAGGAAGACCCCTATGTGCTGCCGACGGGGGCAGTATAGCCTTCTCATGCACACGACTACCTTGATAAGATTCTCCCTTTAGATGAAGTGGTTATCAAGGCTAAGTTAGGAGTTGAGCCACCATGGGAGGAATTCCATCATAAATATAACTTTCTTCCGGAGCTTGACCGCTTGGAGCGTGAGGAGATTCCTTCGTTGAAGTTAGCCATGGAACTCTTACCAGACACTTCACCTTTGGAGGAGCGTTTGGTTCACCTTGAGCAGCTCGATGAGCAGCGTAGAGATGCCTTGGTGACTCTAGAGGTTAATAAGCGTCGCGTAAAGGCCCAATATGATAAATCTATCCGTCCGAGAGTGTTTAGTGAGGGATACTTGGTCCTTTTGTGGGATCAATCGAAAGAACCCTTAGGGGCAGGGAAGTTCAATCCTATGTGGCATGGTCCTTACGTGGTCAAGCGTGTATTAGAGAAGGGTGCCTACGAGTTAGTGGATTATGAAGGGACGGCCTTGGCGGAGCCTAGAAATGGGCTCTATCTTAAAAAATACTATGCATGATATTTAGCCAAGGCTGCTTGTTGTATATTATTGTACAGCTTTTTTGCATAGTTAGGTCTTGTTTATCGTGATCGGGTTTGTGATTAGTTTCCATTTCTTGTGGCAGATGTCAATGGAATCTTCCACCTACATAGGATTCGCAGATGGTGCAAGCGGTCACACTCAACACTCAGCCTCAGCTGCTTGGGTGATTTATACTCCTATGGGTCATGTACTGTCTTCAGGAGGTGTATGTCTACGGCCATCTTCCAACAATGTTGCTGAATATAGTGCTGTTATCAAGCTTCTACGTGATGCCATTTCGCATGGTGTTCTCTCTCTTGAGGTACGTCTTGATTCAGAGTTAGTAGTGTCACAGCTCAATGGCTTGTACCATGTTAGAGATCCGACGTTATTGAGGAGATTCTTACGTGTGAGATTGCTAGAATGACAATTTGAGAACATAACATATATACACATTCCAAGAAATTATAATCAAATTGCTGACTCATATGCTAACTATGTGTTAGATTGGAATTTGTTTCATTCATCATAAATTAATCATAAACACAATTTTTACACATGTAAATAAATAAACCGATCACCATAAAACTTTGTTATATATCAAAAATGTGGTAATACATAGTGTCATAATACAAAATTGGGGCTTTGAAAGCCACTATCATATACACAGTAGTACAAAATAGATACAATCCCAGGTGTCTAGTCCTATGGAGGTGGATGAGGGTTGTGATCATGATATGTCACCACGGTTATAGCTAGCCATCGGAATAAATGCACCCATGCGCGTGGTACACCCACCACCTGTCTCTGCATAGCCTCAGGCAAGTCCTCGACTTGCACCATGGGAATCCTGTGAGGCAGTCGCACGAAGTTGGTATGGATGCTTTGGAGCGTTCACTCCGCATCCACACCGGTGATATCATCTCCTCTTCCCTTCCGTCTATGACGTGGGAAGCCCTCTGGTCGCTGTGGTCCCACATCTGCACATGAATGGTAGATGTCATTATGTATTGTCACCCAAAACCATGTCTTTTTTATTCCATTAATCAAGAAAACACAAAAAAAATTAAATAATTCAAAATTTTTAAAAAGAGTAAGGGTCGAGATTCGTTACCTATGTCTCCATATACCGATCCTGGTGGTAATGGCATGTCCGGGTCTCCCTGGAAATCTATCCCTGCATAAGGGTAGTCCTCTATGGCAACAATCTGTCATCGCCACCATAGAAAAAAGTCTGCTGGATAAGGGTTGGCCACCCTACCACCCCCCAGTCTACGTATCGCTTCTGCCCAACGTCATTGGGCCGGATCTCGAACCCCGTGGAGAGGAACATCCACTCTAGGGCTCAATCCTGGAACACGCTCGAAGAAAAACATGCTCAAGATGCTGTTGAACCCAAAGTTCTGTATCCTACCTGCCTTGCACTCACTGAGCTGATGTTTCATGTTGCTCAGTAGGGAAGTGCTCCAGTCATAGATGGTCGGTGTCATACACTCCACCGCATAGAACATCAGTGGCCGAGAGGCCTGATGGAGTGATGCTAAGCCTGCTATCCTGCCCAGTGTCAGTAGTATGGCCTTTAGGCCCAGCACCTGTATAGCGTTGTTGGGAACTTGGCTTCCCACCTTCTCAGTCTTTGGGTAGCAGTACACAGCTATGTACTCATCGATAGTCAGCCCATGACCTGGCCCTCCTCGGGCACGAAGGTTCACCATCTCACCTCGCCGTGATAGACCTGTGATAAAGTAGATATCCTCCACCTCAATGGTGAGGGACATGCCGTCTAGTCGGAAGGACTCTGAGTCTGGATCCCAATAATCGACCAACATCTGTAGTAGCCCTGGTTTGGCCCTCAAGCCACCTAGGCACCAAAACTTGTAGAGTACACATCTTCTTAGAGCCTCTTGAGCCATTATGTCAGCCCTTACTACTTCCTCTACGTCACCATGCTCACGTTCTCGCCACTCTAGCACCATCCTGCATGAGAATTTGACCAAAATGTCCATTAGATTCATGTAAATCCTTATGCGCGGTGTCATACGCGGCTGTTTTGAAAACAACCATGTATGTACGCGGTTTCCAGTCCCTTTTCCGCGTATAGCCATCCCTATACGTGGAAAAAGCCTCGATACCCGCGTGGGCCACAGCGTTCATGTAAGTTTGGCCTTTAAAACTTCATTTGACCATGAAAACTTGTAAAAATTATATTGAAATGCAAGCAGAGAACATGAGTAAATACCTGGAAGAGACGGTTGTGAATCCGCCGGCTGGATCTCTTGGAATTTGTAGTTGAAAATCAGAGCTCCAATGGGTAAAAGTTTCAAATGATTTCTATTTTTTACTATTTATAGAAAAATTTTCAAATATTTGAAAATTTTTACCCCCTTTCCTATAGTTTTGACCGTTTCTAACCATTTTGGACCGTTTCTGACTTAATCTGTGATGTAGAAGACCGTTTTCAGCGTTGTTTCAGCCTTTGGATTGACCCGTTCGTATTGATCTCAGGTATAACGTCTATACTGGCATATAGGTTAGGTTCACCACTGTTTGCATTTTGCATGACCTTATGACCATGTCACTATATCCTTAGGTACGAACCCACTCTATTATGTCACGAAACCTTCTTGCTGCTATAGAAGTGGCATGATATGAGTGGTAGAGCCTCACCTTACATGGGTACCCTAGTTAGCGCCTTATTTGCATTTGGTGCCCATGCCGATGTTTCCCCCTTTAGGGTGTGGGAGTCCGTTGTATAGTATTGCCATGACGTTTAGCAAGAGCCTCATACTCCTCTTGATCTTATGCTAGCCGTGACACCCCGGACTCCCTTGTATCAAGTTGTGGATGCATTATCATGAGCTTTGCCTATCTTATTGAGCTTTATGCCGGCTCCCCTGACATTGTGTTTCATCCATATAGCCCGAGCTTGTCTCATGTCTAGCCATGCAGAGCCTTTATTTATATCCTTCGCAGCTTGATTCCCTTTTTACAGGGAGGGGATTTTCCCCCGAGTGTCAATATCCTACACATGTATCCTTGCATTGAGCATAGGTATGTTCCACTGCTTGGAACTAGTTTGTTTGCCTTCATGACACTCATCTCCTCCTAGTTTGTAACTATAAAGCTAGTTTATTCTTTTTTCAAGCTTTTCAAATAACTGAAAAAGGCCAAAAAAAATCAAAAAACCAAAAAGCCGGACAAGAAAAGATATTATATTTGGTAGCTGTCGAGTCGTGTCGCCTTCGAACAGAGCACTGTATATCACATCCATTGGTTGGGTTATAGTTTGACTTTAGGAGCTATACTCGTTTATCTAAGTTTATCTCCACCGACTGGTTAAGATTCCAGTCCCTATGGAGCCTCTATTGATGCATCCTATGTCATAGAGATGTCCCAATTTGTATATCAAGTCTATGCTACCTTCATTCAGTCACCATACGCCGTTATGCTCTTGTTCAAAGGAAGTTGAAACCTGAGTCGGCCATTCCTTAGTTATCTTGACTTTGCATGTCGGCCATTCCCGATACAGTTACTGGTTCGTGCGCCTTATGATCGAGTTCTTCCATATTATACATCCTTGCTGAGTACCTCGTGTTGGATGATGGGGGATGCCCTAATTCCCTCCTTCCAACAGATTTCATCCCATTGACTTCAGATCATTTATTCTGGGATTGGAGTCTAGAGTCATTTTGATTGCCTTGAGACTTGCAATCATCAGTGGTAGGTTCTCTCGCCATCGACAGTTTTGGGAATACATCAATGTCCCCTGATCAATGGATTCTCTCAAGTGTTCGAACTCAACACATTTATTCACACTTGTTAGTTTGCACTCTAGTACCTTGATTCCCATTTTCATTATTGGTGGGTGATATCGCGTCTGTTAACGGTATACATCAATGACCAGTAATCAGACGATGGACTACTATGTTCGACCTTGACACCTCTATTCGCATAGTAGGACATGTACTCGTAGCGATGTGTGTAGAAGACCTTACAGATTGGTGGCATCCACTATATGCTACCTCCTTGATCGTGCCAGTGATCATGAGATTTCAGCTCTCGTGACTTGTTCCAGTATATGTCAGACATTTCCAGCCACTATGGAGATCTTGATCTGTTATATATCTTCAGCCTTTGTGGAGATCATGGTCCTTTGTATATCTTCATCATGGAGATTATGATCTATGTATATTTTATGTGGCGATGACCACATATGTGTTATCATGTTTCATGCCTATTCATGGCCATTGTACTCTTATGTATCCGGGACTGCTATATGTATTTGCAATTATATGCAGAGTTGTATTATGGTATTATGTTGATTGGGTGGCTGGTCTTCCATTTGGGTACCTTCATCACTTCACTTCTGGGATGGACTTATAATGTATTTTGGCCATCGTATAACCCCTCTGATCTCATACATTAGGGGGCATCTGTTATAGCGGATTTCACCACACTAGGTGAATCACACATTGTATGGCCTTCCCCTGTCCCGCTGCAGACTCATTAGCCCCTATGGACCACTTTTTGTCTTTTGATGTATCCTTGACCATCCCTAAAAACATAAGAAAAATGATATACACGGCCTTTTCCCCGATAACCGCGTACATACGCGGATATTCCCTCTATAGTCGCGTACATCGGGATGTGTACATAATCCAAAATCCTCTGGAGCGTTCCTTGACTTGGATCCAACTCATATGACTCCTGGCCTTCCATATGCCTTGAGATCGCACGGATTCGACCTTTCAGTATCCATTTGAAAAGCTATATAAGGAACCCATTGAGACATTGAAAGCATAGGAGAGAATTGAGAGTAACGAAACTATAGTCCATTGTTGCCAGAACTTATGCTTGAATCTGCATCCCTTTGTCCCTTGGAGCACTGTTGTGTTCTTCCCAAGCTTGCCTTTTGCTATTAAGCTTGCTATCGAAGTGATGGAGGATTGAGGTGGTGGAGGCCCAAGTGGGGGATTCAGTTTCTCCGGTTCACAGATGTGCCATCAAAGGTTGTCACTTGTAATCTCTGATTCATATTAATAGAAATATCTTTTCCTATCCAGTAATGTATATTTGAATGAATATTGTATCCATTGGAATATGTCAAATGCTTTTACATTATTGATTATATATGCTAGAATAGATCTAACACCATGAAATATAGTATGCTTGTATTGTTTACTTGTTGTTGAGGACGTGCTATAACAATTCAAGCTGAAGATTGGAAAGCTCAACGGGGATCTACTTCAACCGTCGGGAATAAGGTACGAGGTTCGATCCTTTAGTGTTAGATGTTTTTATTTCTATTGCATATTGGGAAAGATTGATTTCTGGAGTCTAGTTGTCTGTTGTGGTACCCCAAGCCATAGGAATTTCTCTCCGTAACACTACACCCACAAAAACATATACCTTATAATTTGTCCCAAAAATAAAAAGTGTCCATTAAAAAAGATCTAACTTTATATAGTTAAGAACATTTTCAATAGAAAAATTTTATATTTTTGGAAACATCATTCAATTTTCTACATTTCTTCTTGTTTACTCACCGCAAGATTCATTGTGTAAGTGTCTTAAAATATCCATGTATGTTGATGGATGCCTGTTTTTTCAGTTTTCTATTGCATCTAACGCATCAAAAGAGACCCTCATCAACTTGCACACACCCCTAATATTATTCCACCAAATATGTTCATGGTTCCGTCAAATAGAAGTTTGTTATAGTTGGTCCCACCACCAAATGTCCATGGTTCAACTAACCTTGTTCAAGGATCCATATGCATTTCTCATGATTTGGCTAACTCTTGACCATATATGCATTACTCACCAAATGGTCCATGGTCCATAAATAATTCTTATGATAGTCACGATTCCACCAACATTGTTCAAGGTTCCTTAATTACATGTGGTTTTGTATGTGTTGTACATGGTTCCAAGAATATTGTTTAAGGTTCCTTATAGGGTTCCACCACCTTGTGACCATTGCTCTTGGTTTCACCAATAATGCTCATGGTTCCATAAACCCTGAGCATTGATGGGAGCTCTATTTATGGAACCATGAGAATTAATGGTTGTGAATTGGTGGTGGAACCATGAGCATTGGTGGTGGAACCATGAGTAATGGTCATGAGTTGGTGGAACCATGAGCATTGTTAGTGGAACCATGAGTAATGGGAAATGTGTTTGTGTATTGTCTAAGGAATCACAGATATTGTTCAGTAAGTTACAAGGGTTCCAGGGGCTCCCCCTTGGTTTGTTAGATAATCATGGCCAAGGCACACAATATGTTTTTTCATGTTAATGAGGACAATGTACTTCAAATTACATAATTGGGTATCATGCTTTTCATATTCTCTAAGTTAGTGTAACCATGGGCATTGTTGGTGGAACCATGTGCTCTAGGTATAGAACCATGATCATTGTTGGTGGAACCATGACCTCTAGCTATGGATACATGAACATTGTTGGTGGAACCATGATCTCTATTTATGGAACCGTGAGCTCTATTTATGGAACCATGAGCATTGTTCGTGGAACCTTGAGATCTATTTATGTAATAATGAGAATTATTGGTGGAACCATGAGCTCTATTTATGGAACCATGAATAATGGCCTTAAGGTGGTGGAACCATCATAAGTGACCTTAAACAAAATTCATGGTAAATGATAATTTTAGAGATGGAGCCATGAAGAATGTAAATGGAACCATGGACAATTTTGATGGAACCATCAACAATGCGAATGGAACCTTGTACAATGCATGCAACACCATGTGCAAACGAACCTTGAATAACATTGGTGGAGCCATGAATATCATAATCATTATTTATGCGCCATAAATCATTTGTTGAGTAATGAATACTTGATCATGAGGTAGTGGAATCCTGAATAATGCAAATGGAACCTTGAAACAATTTGTGTTGTTGAAACCATGAATAAATTTCGTGGAATTTTTTTGCATATTTGTTGGTTTAGTCTCCACCCAATTTAATGGATCCATGAACATTGTTGGTGGAACCATGAGATTTATTTATGGAACCATGGGTATTGTTGGTGGAACCACGAGCATTGATGGGATATATATTTATGGAACCATAAGTATTAGTGGTGGAACCACGAGTAATGGTCACAAGGTAGTGGAGCCATGAGCTCTATTTATGGAACCATGAGCATTATTGGTGGAACCATGACCATTCTTGGTGGAACCAAGATCTCTATTATGGAATCACGAGCTCTATTTATGGAACCATGAGCATTGTTGGTGGAACCATGAGTGTTGTTGGTGGAACTGTGAGCGTTGAAACATGTTAAAGGTTCTATTGTTCATAATAAATTATGCTTTTGTTTAAACAATAGTTATGAATGGATATAATTTTTGTTTTTAGTGCGGAAATGGGTTCACCGATATGTAAAACTCTTATTATATTATAAGTTACTTTTCCTTCTTGGTATTTTGGCTACCTTAAATATTTCCCTTCTAATTATTTTAAGCACAAGGAAAATGAACATTTCTAAAAAATTTCAGGCTAAAGATTTTAAATTTTAAAGCCATTTATTGTTTGATTAAGTGATTCAGAGTAATTAATTTAAAGTAAATGTGGTCATTGAGGATGACAACATACACACGCTTTCACTCACTTTCCTAAAACACCGCATACACACACTTTCACATTATTTTGAGATAGATTTCAATAATGTTAGGTTCAACGCAAATTTCTCTCCCAAATCATTAACTACTCTTCATTGAAACTATCATTCCTTGAGTCTATAATCTCCCACTAGTGACCTCTTATTAGATGAACCATGAGCATTATTAGTGGAAGCATCATTAGTGGAAACATGAGCGTTGTTGGTGGAACCATGAGCATTATTTGTGGAACCATGAGCATTGTTGGTGGAACCATGAGCACTATTAGTGGATGCATTATTGGTGGAACCATGAGCTCTAGTTATGGAATTGTGAGCATTATCAGTGGAACCATGAGCATTATTAGTGGAACCATGAGCATTGTTGGTGGAACCATGCGTAATGTTGGTGGAACCATGAGCATTGTTGGTGGAACCATGAGCTATAGCTATGGAACCACCATGAGCATTATTGGTGGAACCATGAGAATTATTAGTGGAACCATGAGCATTGTTGGTGGAACCATGAGCACTATTAATGGATCCACGGACATTGTTGGTGGAACTATGAGACTTGGTGGAGGAACCCTTGAGAAATGGTCACCAAGTGGTGGAACCATGTACATTTATGCAACCATGAGCATTATTGGTGAAACCACGAGAATTATTGGTGGAACCATGGGAATTATTGGTGGAACCATGCACATTTATGGAACCATACGCATTTATGGAACCATGAGCATTTTTGGTGGAACATTGAGCACTATTGATGGAACCAAGAGATTTGTTTATGGAACCATGAGCTCTATTTATGGATCCATGAGCATTGTTGGTGGAACCATGGGATTTATTTATTGAACCATGAGCTCTATTTATGGAACCATGAGCATTAGTGGTGGAAGCATGAGTAATGGTTGCAAGATGGTGGAAACATCGTAGGGACCTTGAACAAAATTCATGGTAAATGAGATTGTTAGAGGTGGAAACATGAAGAATGTAAATGGAACCATGAACAATTTTGATGGAACCGTGAACCATGAACATTGTTGGTGGAACCATGAGTTCTATTTATGGAACTATGAGTATTATTTATGGAACCCTGAGCATTGATGGGAGCTCTATTTATAGAACCATGAGAATTAATGGTGAAACCATGCGTACTGGTTGCAAGGTGGTGCAACCATGCACATTTACAGATTCCACCACATTTACAGATTCCATGCACATTTATGGGTTCAAGGTTCCATATGAATTTCTCATGATTCCACCACCTTGTGACCATGTATGCATTACTCACTAAATGGTTCTTGGTTCATAAATAATTCTTATGATATTCGTGGTTCCACCAACATTGTTCAAGGTTCCTGAATGGTTCTTTAATTGCACATGGTTTTGTATAAACATGGATCCTTTAAAACGTTCAACCACCTCATGACCATCACTCATGGTTCTGAAATTAGAGGTCATGGTTCCACCAACAATGTGCATGGTGCCATTAACTTTGTTTCAAGATTCAACCACCAAATGTCTAATATTATGTCGCCAAAATTTTTACAGTTTCATCAACACTAACATTATTCAAGGTTAATTAATTGCACATGGTTTTGTATGTACATGGTTCCACCCACATTGTTCACAATTCCGTCAAAATTGTCCATGGTTTTCTGGAAACATTAATCATGATTCTGCCCCTAAATGGTCATTTTTCCATGAATTTTGTTCAAGGTTACATGTATGGTTCCATAGAATCGAGACCATTACTAATGGTTCCACAAACAATGCTCATGATTCCATAAATAGAGCTCATGGTTCCACTAACAATTCTCATGGTGCCATTAACTTTCTTTAAGATTCAACCACCAATCATTCTCACAGTTACATAATTAGGGCCCATGTTTCCAACAAAAATGCTCATGGTTCCAACAATAATGTTCATGGTTCCATATATAAAGCTCATGGTTTGCATGCCCTTGGGTTGAAGCTTTGAAGCAAATATGAGGAGCAAAGAAAGCTAGGATCAACCTTCATAAACTAGGTACATACTATTTCTTTCCTTTTAACTCTTGAAGTATAATTGCTTGATCTTTTACTATAATCAAGAGTTTATATTGGCTACAATCAAGCCTTAGATGTACAACTTAGGTATCCCAATATGTTAGTTATTTAACCCCATCCATTTGGAAAAATCCTTAACATAGAATTTATCTGAATTCACTGAGCTTTAGATCAGGAAAAAAAACTCCACAAACATTGGATCGCCATAGGCTCTGTCTAGGCATCCTTGATATTGTAATAATGCTCCACTTTCATGCAGATATTTTTTGAATACTAACATTGCAAAACCACATGCACCTCGACCAGAAGAAGACTAACTAGTTATCAAACCCTTTTGGGTCTCTTTGAATGAGAGGGGAGTTCATATTCTCTAGGGAAATCTAGTACATATTTTTTTTACTCCTCAAGAAATGCATCCACAAGCTTGAGCCCTCAAATTTGAGACTATGAGGTCTATAATTGGGTTCATAGACATTAAAGGGTCTGAATTGGGTTTAAGAAGCGAGTGAAGTAAACGTTCCTTTTTGGAACCATATGGAGAGGGAATTTCCTTGGGATTTTTCTTGCATATAGTTTCCAGTTTATCAAATTAAATTAAGGACAAATCAAAATCCTTAAACATGTCATGAACAAATACCTGAGACTCTACACCAATCAGATTCACAGCTTCCATTGATAGAATGAAGTCCCTCAACACTATAACATCATGATGCTCCTCCCTAGTTATATATGATGACCTAACAAACAATTCCTTGTTTACCCCAGAAGGGATATGGTAGTCCCGCAACAGAATCCTCTCTTCAATCCTTTGTGATGCCTTGATTAGAGAGAAAGGTAAGCTCATAAATATTGGAATAATTAGTATTATCAATACATCTAGTGAATCCATAAAGAAGAATAAAACCAAGAATATCAGTAATACACATCCTCACAACAATAACCAAAACAAGGGCCCCAAACCCTATGAACTAACTCATCCTTCCAATCTTCATAAGGAAACCAAATACAAAGATAAGAAGACTAAGATCCATTGTAATTTTTGTGTGAAATATGGTAATGTGGAATCTAATTATTTCAAGAAGATGTAAGCCCTAGAAGTAGCAAGGAAGAACCACAACATCAACCTTGATTCATCTCTTCACTCTTCAACTCATGGACATGCATTTTGTTCTTTGTGGTTTTCTTTTAATGCATCTTCTTCCTCTTCTGCTAGTGAGTGGCCCATTGATTCTAGAGAATATTATCATATGGATAAGGATAATTCCATTTTTTCATCTCTAAATGAATTCAACACGTACTGATAGATATCTTAATGTTGTAGGACCTTGAATAGTTTAGCTAGATCATGGTCAGTTCAATGATATATTATGTTTTCCAAGGATTTGTTACAATTTGTCCTCTATCTATCAAATCATTTATGATGGTGACTTGGAAATATTGTAGAGTTTACACCTCAACAATTTGTAATCAAATATTTCAAATATCCTAACAATGTCCTAGCTACTTGAATTGATGATGATATTACTAGGTTCCACAGATTCAACAACTTTGGGTTATCACCTTTTCCACCAGTTTTTATTTCTCATAGGAATGACTTGAGAAAACTTTGGCATGAGTTATTTGGTCATCTAAACTATCGCTCATTGTAGCAACTATATAATTAGAAAATGGTGACTTGTCTTCCTCTCATCTCTTGCAAATTTGGTGTTTGTCCTCAGTGTGTTCTCGACAAAATATCATAAGGGCAGTTTTCAAAAACATGCCTCTTTGCATGCCTCACTCCCATTGCAACTTGTTCACAATGATTTCTATGTTTTTGTTCCTTCTGATTCTTTCTATGGCTTCAAGTATTTCTTAAGTTTCATTAATGAATTCACCAAATGCACTTCGGTACGCTTCTTAAAACTTGAGAGTGATTTTTTTGACAAGTTCTTGGCCTACAAGGCCCTTTTAGAGAAACAATATGTACAACAAATATACAAGTTTGGACATATAATGGAGGTGAATAAGTAAACATAAAATTTACTAATTATTAGATTACATAGGGAATTCAGGTGCAACATACTACTTCATATACACCACAATATAAATTAGTTATTAAGAGAACGAATCACACATTAAAAGAAATGACCAACTGTATGGTCCAAGCTAAGGGACAAGTCATTAATTTTGGGCTAAATCCATTAATTGTGCCAATTACATAATTAATTGCACTCCCACCAAGGCTCTAAAATATATAACAATGGAAAAATCATGGAGTAAAATTAAACCAATCGTTAGACATTTCCATGTGTTTGGTAGTGAAGCATTGGCCCATATTCCTAATAAAAAACAGAAAGCATTGCAGCCTAAGAGTGCAAAGTGCATATTTGTTTTTGAAGATGTAAAAGGTTATAGACTTCTTCAACCACATTCCAATGATATAATTATTAGAAGAGATGTTTAAATTTATGAAAATATCTCATGCAACAATCCTAATTCGACATATGTGCCATTTGTGTCCTACGATCCATCTTCAGTGCTCAAGTCCCAGTTTCTACTCCCAACTTCCATTTGATAATGTTCCAAATCCGACTTCTTGTCCTGATGATGACAATGATGATGAAATTCCACCTCTTCCTACTCATTTTCCTCCAGTTGCACCAACACAATTGCTTCCTTAATGGGTCAGCACAACATGAGAAGAAACCGGTGATCTTTCTGGTGATTCAAAAAATCAACACATAACACATTCATAGTTCCAGTGAGCGTCTTTTGTTTTGGCTCAATTTTTAGAGAATCATGATCCATAGACATTTGCAGAAGATTTAGGCCATCCAAAATAACTATAAATGACGAATATCATTCCTTAATGGAGAACATCACTTGGGATCTTATGCCTCTTCCCAAAAATTTACTCACGGATTTTTTAAGATGTGAAACAACAATGAGAAATTTACTCACCCAATATGAAATGAGCATTTAATTATGTGTTACAAAGATTACGCCATTTCCATAAAACTGCTTAATCGTGAACTGTTTTTTAATCTTTATGCATCTCCATCTAAACCCATCAAGTTAACTGCAAAATCGTGAAATAATATGAGGAAAAATTTACTAACCTGTTATGAAAGATGGTGATAAACACACCATAAGACAAATTTCCTAATGTATTTTGAAAGATGGTGATAAACACACCATATATTTTAACTTTTTAAGATGTACGTTTGACCTGAGTATTACATGAGAAACTTGAAAGTCGTAGATAACCAAATTCTACGCCCCTGCGATTATATACTGCATGGCCCTGCCCCATAAGAAAAACACTGAACTGGTGAAATTTAATGGTATAAATAGTCGAATAAAAAACACTGAATTGGTGAAATTCAACAGTTTAAATGGAATATAAATACTCCAACAAAAATGAAAGTTTTATGAAATAAATACTTGAATCAAAAGGAAAGAAAACTGAGATAGTTTTCAGCGGAAGGAGTTATTAAAGAAAAGTAAGTGCACTATAATCAAGTTTGTAGCAATAACTTGCCTGAGTGTGTTCCTTGAAGATATGCAAATACATATGATGTACAAATCCAGTTCTTCCCTCTTCCGTTTTCAACTTTGGAGAGCTACTCATAACTTCCTTTGACTTAGCAAAAAAGCCTTACAAATTCTGGGGATGTAGGAAGATCCACATGAAGACACACAGAACTTCAACAACGTATTGCTCCCTTGCTTTGTGGTGGAATTGTTTAGATTTTACATTTATAGACTATATGACGCCCACTGAGAGAGTGCTCCAAACTGCGCCTCTGCACTTGAAACCAATCGGACCAGCCTTGACACATGCAGGCTTCGTGCTAGCTAAGGGGACTAGGTTATCAAAATGTGAAAGCTAAGGGGACTAGGTTATCAAAATGTGAAATAGTGATATCGACTCCTCTCTCTATGGGTTTACCATGACTCTTCCATCTTCCATCCAGCTCGAGGGAAGCATGACTGGTAAGGAAAATGTGTCATTTAGTGGACCTATCCTTTAACTGAACTATAGAGGTATTGATGCGTTTCGTATAATGCTCTTGCTGCGTACCATTTTTGCTAACTAATCCACCTGTTTCCCTTTGCAATCTAGAGGGAAAGAGATCCAAATCCAAATAAGTGGGCGAGCTATCCAATTTACAATTGAGAAGGAAAACAAAAAAAAGCATTCAAATTTTAAATTTGCATTTCCCTCTCTCATCAATTATGAGCCTCCACTCCTACATGAACGCCAAAAACTACGGTCAAGCTTTTACCAGGAAGTTGAAGCGTATCACCGGAATATTGAAACCTATTTCTGTGAAGCCGGAGAGTAATCACCGATGGTAGTTGCTTGATATGCGCCATGGAATGATGGCCATGAGCGATGGACATTGTTTATTCTATGGATGGACATACTTTATGGTATGAATGGGCATGTTTTCTGACCTTTGACGGAGCGTCTTATATAGTGGACAGACTTTCCCTCTGGAGGGGAGCTTGTCCAATGCACACCGTCGGATTTTTCATCCA
Source organism: Pseudotsuga menziesii (assembly GCA_001517045.1). Lineage (NCBI taxonomy): Eukaryota > Viridiplantae > Streptophyta > Pinopsida > Pinales > Pinaceae > Pseudotsuga > Pseudotsuga menziesii. Next base: position 90,278 of record LPNX010440951.1, on the reverse strand, counting down.
ACGGTGTGCATTAGACAGGCTCCCCTCCAGAGGGAAAGTCTGTCCAGTATATAAGGATTGCCAACCTTTGACAATCTTGTATTAAAAACGATTCTGTCCAGTAAATAAGGCTCGCCCTAAAAAAATATGGAATGGTCATCTTGACTGGACACAAGGTAGCCGCCGATATTCACAGCGTCCCTTTTGGACCACGTATTTTTATCATGTTTGTTTTTCAATTATATTTTTTGTGGGGACAACCTCCCTGGATTCTTTGAATCGCAATCACGGACAAATTTGACATTGAATTTTTGAATCCCAACTCTGACTTATGCTCCCATGCCATTTGTCACGGGCCCTTGAGAACCGAGAATACGAGGATCTTTACTAATAGAATCGCACATTCCATGGGAATTGTTCGCTCCATATTTGAGGAGAAAATGAAGTTCTTGGTCTACACGGCAGCTCCAAAGCTGACTGACCTAATTAAGACGAGCAATGAACATGACAGGAGCGAATTCCTCCCTTCCTTGGCCTCAAAGACTCGGAACGATTTCCATCACACTGAATGAGACTGATTTCTCCCGGGCCCCATAAGACGCGAGAACAGGTACTAAATTCAGGTGCTTTCTTCTTGAATACGATCAATCGATCTTCGATATGATGTTGCTGAGCATTTGGTCAAAATATGCGAAATAGTACGTTTTACAAAATTCGTTGCATCGAAGAAATGGTCGCGGCTATGAAGGTAGAAGATATACCTGTGAAACACAAATCACGCATGTAGCACAGGTAGTCATGTTGTACTCGTAAACGGAAACGGGATTGATTCAGAGAAAAAATCATGGCGAATTTCTTTAACGGATCTACTTCAAACCTATGAATTTCAACTACAGATAGAACCCCATCTTTTGGATTCTCTTCCTACTACAGATAGTTTTAGACTAAGAATTCTTGGGAATTCTAAAATATTTAGTTTTCGACTAAGAATTTTTTGGAATTCTAAAATATTTGTTTCTGTTTGGTAAAGTCAACATAAAATCACTTAATTAACTTAATTAATTAACTTAATTAATTGTGTTGAACTGTGTTTACCATTTTTTATATTATTTATATTATTTTAATTTGTATTTTTTTTAATTTAAAATATAGGTAATAGGTAATATTGTTTAATTTCCTAATCTAAAATTAATGTTTTGTGTAAGTATTAGAGTTTTATTCACATTTGAAAAAATACATATTTTCATGGATTTTTGTGACAATGTTTTTATTAATTATTTTTATACCAAATTTATCAACAATATCTCAAGTTAAATTAAACCTATTTTTATATTTATTATTAATTTGTTAGTATTTATGTGTTTTTAATTAAAATTTCTTTTTGAAGATGCCCAAAAATTGTAAGACTTTCATTTTTTTCCTTGAAATCCAACTTTTTTTATTTTGCAAAATTTAAATGTAAGTGCCTTTTAGTTGCAATTTTGATAGTAAAAATAAATTTAGCACCGTCAAAGACTTAGCATACACCCAAAATTCTAGAACTATCCAAGTGTAACCTAATTTTTGATAAAGTTCAATCCAATTTTGTCCAAATAATACCTAAAAAAATACACCTTCTCCAACCCAAATCTTAAAATTTTTAAACTTATATCATGATAATATGAGACTCTCAAAAAGTTTATATTATAACTTTTTATTAAAAAAAAACTATTTTGACAATATTTTCACTCACTAACTTTCCCAATTTGGAACTCTATTACTAAATTGGTATACATTCATTTTATATATATATTAAAATCTCTTTATATTGAAACTCAAATGATCAAGAATCTTTATAGAATGGACAATGTGAAATCATTTCAATGGTGTCTTGTCTAGTAATATGCCAATATGTACATTGTTGAATTAGCCTGCATGGTAGATTGATCGTTGTCTTTGGAGCCTGTGCCAATTATATGGGTGTTTATATGGGTGTTTTATTATCTGTTGTAGGATTTGTTTTCCTCATTAACTTCTCCATTTCCTACTCTATTACTAAACTAATGGTACATTTTTGCATATATATTACAATTTCCTTATACAAAACTGTAGAATGAAATTCTCAACAATATTCCCCATATTGAAGTGTAGAATGGGCCATGCAATAGATCTGATCAATGACGTCATGTCTATTAATATGTCAATCTCACCTTTTGAATTTAGATGCGTGACAAATTGATTGTTATACATGGAATCTAGGATAATTAAATGGGTGTTTGATTATTTGTTTAGCCAAAGTGTTTCTGAGATGCAATCATAGTGAACGAAATGGCATGGCCTTACTTGAAGGTGCTGAGAAGGAAATACTGATTCAGAATAATGCCAATAACGCTTGCTTCTACAAGTTCACGTCGAGCAATGTCATGAACATGATGCATACAGGCTCTGACTCGACCTACTTAGAAATGCCCGTGACTGTCAAACAATTCCTATTGGGTCCTTCTGAGATTGTAGACATCGTCATCGAATTCGTCGATTCACCCACAAAATTTATAACTATCTAGCCCTTTATTCTTTTACTTGCCATCGATTACATGGGTTGCTATTTATTGGTTATTAGTACTAGCACTAGAGTTTTCCTTTAAATTTGATTGACTACTATGCCTATAATAGATTCACTAGACTTACTTTCATCACATAAGCTTATATTATCTACACACACAACTTTCTCTCATATTTGCAACATATCGAAGTTTTCTTCGGTGTTTCATTTCCCCCACTTTGGGGGTATGCTAGTAATAATGATAATAATAAAGAGAGGAAAGAAAAATATCCACCTAATTTAAATCCCTAGATCAATTCAATTTATAATTAACTTGAAGTTAAAATTATAATTATAAATGTAGTATTAACATTAGTATTAATGTTAATATAAATGTTTAAAGTTAAAGCTAATTAACAATAACCATCAATGTAACTATAAATTTAAGTATTGATATTGATATTATTAATTTCACTTCAATTGTTGTTAAAAATATTAATTACTAATTTAAATTTAATAAATGTTAACAATTTTAAATGCTAAAAAACATTCATTCTCTTCTTAGGATGGTCATTTTTATATTTAATTAGTAAATAATAATCTTTTATTTCTATTTTATATATAATAAAATTTATGTAAAAAAAAATTCAAATTAAATATGTTTAAATAAGTAACTGTCATATCCATAGAGTTTGCTATAGAGATAAGGTCCATAAAAATCAAATGGTTGAGAGATAACAACGTAATGGAAGATATTTTTTTATTCCTCATACTCTTCTAGTTAAACCAGTTTAAGTGTGAGTCATCCATGCCTAGCTACATGCATTCTTCCCATTAGCTACTAATTATTTTGTATATTCATTTTTTTAGAACTTTTTATTTTAAATCTTGAAATACTACAATAAAAATAATATCTAAAATAGACTTGCCTCATCCTAGTTTATAAATAAAAACCATTGTTAATAATCCACCTTAAATCTCAAATAAAAATGCCTATAAACATAAATTTTGATATAAATTTAAATCTCAAATAAAAATACCTATAAACATAAATCTTAATATAAATTTAAATCTTAAAAATGCCTATAAATATAAATCTTGATATAAATATAAATCTCAAATAAAAGTACCTATAAACATAAATCTTAATATAAATTTAAATCTTAAAATGCCTCTAGATTTATATCTTGATATAAATTTAATATTAATATAAATAATGATTTAAATTTATTTGATCTGTAAAAGGACATTATTTATTATTTATATGTCTATGGATATCCAAATGTCCATATTAAGTGTGATATAAATTTAATATTAATATAAATAATAATTTAAATTTATTTGAACTGTAAAAGGACATTATTTATTATTTATATGTCTATGGTTCTTCAAATGTCCATATTAAGTGTTTAGCAAGAAACTTCAATATTTCTTAAATATAATTATCATTAAGAATTTCATGCCCATAATTATCAGTAAGAATTACAGGTAATCCATGTAAACTCTTTTAACCTCATAATTCCTCCTCAACGGTGACTGCACAACCACATCTACCGAGGGTACATCTAGTCATTCCTCTGCAATGGTGCATTCTCATATATATGTCAATGGTACATCTAGTGACAATAGTGAGAGTAAATGAGTTGTACCTAATGGTTAAGAGCATGTGTGTCTTCTTAAGAGGTCACGCGTTCAAATCCAGAGGGGGTAAGTGTATGTACACCCCTGAAGACTTTGGTGTCTCGCTTGGCGGTGACCATAAAATTAGATTATTATTATTATTAATTCAATAATTTAAAATTTTCAGTTTTAAAAATTTAAGGAATCGGATTAATAGGATTGGTATTTTTTTTTTTGGAATTCGGAACAGCATTCAACAATGAATTCAATTCCAGAGACATAGCATTCTTTGCTTAAAAATGGTTTTATTGAGAATAAAAATGATGTTATCAAACATCACTGATATTTAACCATTCAATGAAATACCACGTCTTCTGACTATATGGATAACAATTTATTGAATGAAAAATCGAGATAATATTTAATTGATTGAAGAAAAATCGGTCATATAGATATATTATAATTCTTATTTTTAATAAGCTCTCTATGTAAATAAATCTTAACAACTATTCATCAACATTTATGAATTATAACATTTCTTTCATTTGATCCATTATGTTGACGCCTTGACCTTGAGGTTGCCAATCATATCTAGGATAAAACTTATTCAAAACCAAGTTAAGAGAAAGATCTTATAGATATGGTTGGAGTATTTAAGGCCCATAAACATAAATTATCATAAATGCCTAGATGCACTACTATGATGGAATGATACAATTCTGGCATATCCAAAACTCGGTATCATTTTCCGGCACATTTACAATAGAAATCCGACTATAGATCATAGTTCCACTGTGAAAACACATGCTGCGCCTCATATTTTTGTACGTTTGCTATGGTTTCTAGCTAGTAGAACTGGATTTTATTTTGTCAAAAAAAAAAAAAAAATTCGGATAACAGATATCAACTAACCAAATTCCTATACAGATCATTATGTAAAATGAATTCTTTAATGGGATGCTACAGTGACAAATAATTATTAATATAAAGCGTCTGTAAAATGAATTCTTTAATGGGCTGCTACAGTGACAAATAATTATTAATATAAAGCGTTGTATAAAAAGGGGAATCACTGCTATGAACCTTCTACCTTCACCCTTTTCCATGCAGTCTAGAAAGAAACAATTTAACCAAGTAGGATAGTTATCGATCTTCTTATCATATCACAGCAGCATGAATCATTAAGTTTTTTATTTATGGATAAACATGAGACAAGTGTATTGTTGAGATTGATTTTACGATATTAGTTCAAAATTCGAAATAAACAATTATTAGCACAAAAAAAAACAAATTGTCTTCCATTCCATAGCTATATCTCAACTATTTGATCCCTACCGACCTGACCCAACCACAAACCATGTGTGTGTGCTAGTAATGTCTATGTTACATTTATCGTGTTAATGTATTTACTAGCATAGCCATAGCTACAAGTAAAGTTGAAGGAATGTCCATAGGCATACCACCTTGTTAGAGTTGATATTTAAGCACAAAACAAATACTGTTTAATAAACAACAAAAAATGTTACAAGTTTTTTTAACCACACTTTAACTGAAGTAGTTAATGTATTTACTAACATAGCCACAATCACAAGTAAAGTGGTAAGTGAATGTCCATAAGCATACCACATTGCTAGAGTTAATATAAACACAAAAAAAACAAAAATTGTTACTGGTTTATTTAACCACACTTCAACTGAAGCTTATTAGCTTATAGATTTTTTTGTTTGAGTTTTAGGGTGGACTCTACCACCTATGCTTTTTAATTTAATGAGGAGAATGAGATAAGTGCAACAGATTGATTCAAAATTGGAAATAAATAATTTAAAAAAAAAAAAACCTATCACTTATGAATGGATAGTGCTAGGTATGCATGGATAACTCATAGTTGATGAATGAATAACTAATAATTTATTACAAATAACTAGAAGAATGTGACTTATATATATATATATATATATATATATATATATATATATTATAGTAAAAATGTTGGTGATAATGTTGGTGATAACATGTAGCTAGGCATGAAGTAAAAATGTTGGTGATAACATGTAGCTAGGCATGAATAAGTCAAAGTTAAACCCTTGAATTAGAAGAATATGAGGAATAATTTTCTTTTTCAAACTATCTTTTATTCCATGGCTATGTCTCAACGTTGATCTCTATTTGCCTCCACAAACTATGTGAATCTCAAATGTACACTTGTTACACTTGGATTAATTTTATTGTTCTGCTCAAACAAATCCAAAATATGAAATAATATCTAAATGCTTATGAACATAATTAGTTTTTCACTTCCAATAATTATTTACATATTATTTTTACAAATCAACTTAAAAAGTAATAATTTTTTACTCATTTATAAATTATTCCCATAAATGACAGTTTGATTTTATTTTAGATCAAATAATCAAACAACCATATGCCCTTGAAATCATTTAATTATTCCATAAATGCCAATTGTACATGGAATTGTTTTCAGGTTCTTTTTTGAGAAATTCTTGTCCTCCGTGTCCAATCATGAGAAATACAAGACGTGAACAAGTGAAACATTGCTGGTCGTTGGTCTTGGCCAACTGTTGCATCTATGAATTCTATACGCAGAACATCAATCTTTCGTTTTATGTATAAATTGAAAACACCATCAATTGCAATTGTCTCGATAAGCATATAATTCCATTTCAGGAAAAGTGTAGGAAGAAGGGTGATGAAGTTCTTAGTTTTGGAAATATAGATGGGTTGTCTGTAAACCACAGGCATTATCTCTGTTACTACTGACCAATCGCCTCTTTTCACAAAGAATAGAATAAATTCTAGGTGTATCACTGTAACTTTTTCAATTCCATCAATAAAAAACAATCATTATCAGTTTTTCGTAATGTTCCATATCCTTGAAATTGAACTAGGAACCATCGTAGGTAACAGAAGTAGTATCAAAATCGAAGAATAAATGCCAACTTGCCTTTTGTAAGATCTGTGCCGTGCGTGAGAATCATCATGGAATAGCTGTACATTGGCTAGCTCATATATATACAGTGAAAATAGAAGATTCTATATATAATTAGGTTATACTTTGCCAGACTGTTTCAATTGATATTTTTCGTGGGAGCGATAGTAATTAGGTTCATGCTCACTGATCAATCTTGAAGATAAGTCATCGTCCCATTGTTAAAGATGGCATAGCACGTTTAGAAAATGTCATGGAGACCTGATATTCATCTTAACAGAGTGTAAAACCTCTTGTGTCGTGCCTATTGTAACGTGTATTTGACGACCAGCTAAGAAGGCAAATTGTTGTTCATGTGATACAGCCTTCGTAAGAATAACCCTAACTCTTATAGCTATGATACTTGCAATTATGCTATAAACACAACTGTAAAGAGAAATTGGTTGGATGGAGGGTATCAGCAATAAAGATAAGTCGAGAATCAGCAATCTTTGGTCATACAAACTTTGACATGGACATGTTGGATGAAACTATTTCTCCAACCTGATTCAACTATTTCTCCATATTTTTAGGTTTTATGTTTGTGAAGGATGTGTTGTGTGGATTTTTTTGTATATAAAATTAGCATAGATTTATCTTAATTCTTGTTTTATTGAGAATACAAAGGAATTAAATCCTTTCACGTGAACATGTTGTTAGGTTATTTCTAGGTATATTGTGTAAGTAGTCTACTTCCTTGGGGATGTCCCAATCCCATCAAGTGGTGGGAACTCATCATTGAATGAAAATGAAAAAAAAAATTGCAACCATAAATCAAAAACTTGTTACAAAATAATCATAACTTCAGTTATTTTTCCTTTAAATTTCTAACTTATTTACATTTCCCAACTTGTTTGCATATTAGTGTAGATCTATCTTAAATATGAATCTATTAAGATTTGAGAATGACCAAGTCCTTTACGGTGCAAATCTTTATTGATATTGCTAAGGAAAATGAGTAGTTGAGATGAGCCACTATGACAAAACCACCAAAGAAACAAAAAAATCATGGTGTGTTCCTCTGGTGAAATCAATAGAAGTGGCCAAAATAAGTCATTGTGATGAATGGAATGAAGGGAGGGGGGGCTGGTTATACGAGACATGGTTTGGATGCATGCTTAGTCACTCTATAGTATGTTTCTATGGGAGAAACGATATGGATGGTTTAAGTGACTTGGTTATGTTATTTGACAGCTCAAGCCTCAAAGATGCCTAAGCTTGCAGAGTTAATGGAATCCCTCACATAAGAGCAAGATAAGCTAGTGATGATGGGCACCATCAAACCTTCCAAAGACGAAGCTTTGGTTGTTGGATATTCAAGGGTAGATTCAGAAAGCAAGAAAAAAGCTAAAAAGCCACCTGAGCAAAAGAGAGACAAGAACAAGTCTCAAAAGGATCCCCAAGGTTCCAAGAAGAACTCCCAAAAGAAGAAGAACAAAGGAGAAATGAGCAAGTGCGCATATTGTAGTAAGGGATATTATCCTGAGAGATCTTGTATGAAGAAGCAAATCAACATGTTGACCCAACTCCTGGAGAGGGATAACATCTCCCTTCCTGATTGCTCAAAGAAGAGGGAAGGAGGATCAAATTCAGAGGACAAAGAGAGAGTACATGCCTTGGTTGCTGGCACATCAAGCTCACGTAGCTTCATCATAGACTTTAGAGCTTCTAGACATATTGTTTCGACAAAAGAGATATTCTCCTCTCTTGACATGTCGAAAGGTCCACCAATAGTTTTGGGAGATGACTCTCTCACTGACAGTTTGGGGAAGGGAAGGATTGATCTTGACCATGGTAAGTTTAATAATGTGTTGTATGTTCCAGGTCTTGCCTCTAATCTCTTGTCAGTGTATCAGTTGACTCATACTAGGTCTCTAAAGAAGGTCATATTCTCCCCTAATGATGTTGAAATCACTGATATTTAGAATGGTAAAGTCATAGCAAAAAGTGTTGTTGATCACACTTCAAAGGTATATAATTTTTCCCATTTTCTACCCTACTCAAACCCCTCTTCTCTTCTTATTCATGCTAATGAAGCAAGCAAGATTTGACATGAAATATTTGGCCATATTAACTACAAGTATCTTTTTGATTTGAGTGAAAAAGATATGGTCATAGGGTTACCAAAGATCAAGTTTTCTAAGGGAGTCTATCAAGGTTGTATCCTAGGAAAACACCGAGAGCACAAGTATGAGAAAGCTAGTCATGAGAGAACCTATGCACCTCTTGAGCTGATCCACAGTGAAATTGATGGTCCATTCCCTCATATGTCCATGAGTCAAGCCAAATATGCATTGAACTTCATAGATGACTTTTCTAGGTATTGTTGGGTTCACTTCGTAAAGCATAAGTCTGAATTTTTTGACCTCTTCAAAGTCTTTAGAGCCTTGATTGAAAACCAGTCTGGGAGGAAACTCAATATCCTCAGATATGATGATGGTGCTGAGTATGTCAAGTCTGGGTTCATTCAGTATTGTAAATATGCATGTATTCATATGCAACATTTGATCCCTTACACACCACAACAAAATGGTGTTCTTGAGAGAAAGAACAGATAACTGAAGGAGATGGCAACCTGCATGATGGAGGCTAAGACTTTGCCACCAAAGTTTTGGGTTGAGGATATAAACTGTGCATCCTACATCAAGAATAGGGTTTCTCATAAGCAGCTTGATGGTATGACTCATGTCGAATCTTGGAGTCAGCACAAGCTAGATGTGACCCATTTCGGGATTTTTGGCTCAAGGGCTTGGGCTAGAATTTAAATTGAAAAGAGGAAGGATTTGCAACCCCAAAGCCAAGAGTTCTTAATTGTTGGGTATTCTAAAGATTCAAAAGGGTACAAGCTGACCAACTTGAGAACTAAATTTTTTTTCATTGAAATAAGTGTTCAGTTCCAAGAAGAGCCTTTAGCAGCAGTTGAAGTTGGAGAGTCCTCTTAACCACTAGAACCATTGATTGTAAGTGAAGAGACTAATGAGTTTGATGATTCTGATATGTCTAATAATTATTATTTGATTGCATATACTAATAGTCCTACAATACCAAAATGGGAAACAAAGACCATTCACGCACCTGGGGAACTAGCTGGAAATCCTAGTGACACTAGGAGGACTAAATTTCAATTTGAGAGTGCCCTTTGTGTGAAAGATCCTCTATTTTCTAAGAAGTGATATTTGATGGTTGAATAAGATCCACGTACATATGAATATGTAGCACATGATCCAAAATGGAAAACAACCATGAAATAATAATTCAGCTCTCTCCAGAATAACAACACTTGGGAACTGGTTGATCTTCCCCCAAGGAGGAAGATAGTTCAATGTAAGTGGGTTTTCAAGACTAGGTTTGCTGTTTATGATTCACCTTTTAAATATAAGGAAAGATTGTTAACCAAGGGCTACTCACAAGTACATGGTATTGAATACAATGAAACCTTTGCACCAGTGGCAAAGATGGACTCCATAAGGCTAGCTCTAGCCATTGCAGCTTCGAAGTAGTCGGAAGTCCATCACATGGATATGAAGTGTGATTTCGTAAATGGAGATCTCACTAAAGAGATTTACATGAAGCAACCTGAAGGGTTTGTTTCTAATCCATATTTAGTGTGCAAGTTAAATAAATCATTGTATGGGCTCAAGCAAGCCCCTAGGGCTTGGTATGCCAAGATTGATGGATTTTTTCTATCACTAAGTTTTGTTCGATGCAAGTCTAATCATAATTTATATTTGAAGCTGATTCATGGTTATTTTATGATTATTGTCTTGTATGTGGATGACCTACTAATTACAGGAAGTTCAAATAAAGAGATTTCCTCTTTGAAGGATGCAATGAACCATGCATTTTCTATGACAGATTTGGGATTGTTGAGCCAATTCTTGGGTCTCAAAATTGCTCAATCTCAACATGGAACCAAAGTACATAAGTCCAAGTATGATTTGGATTTGTTGAAAAAGTTTAACATGAAATATTGCAAGCCAAGCAAGACTCCCTTCCTTTCAGGAGTTAAGCTTAAAGAAGCAGGTTCTTCTCCTATGGTAAATAATACACTGTATAGGTAGTTGATTGGGTGTTTGCTTTATCTTACACACAATCGACCTTATCTATATTATGTAGTTAGTGTGGCTTCGAGATACATGGATCAGCCTCATGAGATCCACTAGAGATCAACCAAAATGATCCTAAACTTTTTTCATGGAACAAGAACTCATGGGATATTCTACAAAGAAAAATATGATCTTGATTTGATTGGGTTTACTGACAGTGATTGGGCAGGTGACAACACAAATCAAAATTCTACATCAGGATATGTGTTCATGCTTGCAAAAGGACCAATCATCTGGTTAAGCAAGAAGCAGAGTGCCATAGCACTCTCATCTACAGAAGCAGAGTATAGAGGAGTTGTAAATGCAACAACTCAATGTTTGTGGTTACAGGGGATACTTGGAGAATGTGGCCTCAAATCAAAGTTTTCAACTATTATCTATTGTGATAATCAGGGAACCATTCGAATCTACAATGATCTAGTTCAAAGACAGTGAACCAAGCACATTGAGATCCATATGCACTACATCATATAGATTTTTCATGATGGTACCATTAATCTACTCTTCTGTGCATCTTCAAAACAAGTAGCACACATCTTCACCAAATTTTTTTGTCAGAAGACATTCAGAAATCTCAAATCACTGCTAGGGATTAGTGATCATGCTGTGAACCATGATTGATGACAAGATTTCCAAAATTTTGTTTTTCTTGTCCATGTTTAAGGGAGGATTTTCCCACTAGGTTTTTTCCTCTTTCCTTGGTTGTATGGACAAGCAGTATGTAAAGGGTGACTAAGCCTTATTTCTAGGCCCTATAGTTTTCTGATATTTACTCATAAAGTTAGGCTTAAGGGGGGGTGTTAGAATAATCAACCCATAGTTACCTACATTAGACATTAATTTAATTATTTTTGTCTTATTACCTAGTTTCCTAGATTCCATTCTATGCTAGTTGCTTTCGGCATGTCCTAGAAGTCAACACATGCTAAAACTGATTCATGGAGCACTTCGGAAACATCCTGGAAACCCAATTTATCATGTCTTGTTTATTCCATATTCTCTAAAGCACATATCTGCTTTTTCTGAAAAGTTTCCTTGTTTTATTTCTGAATTAAGGAAAAAGGAAAAGCTAGACTAGGTGTAGTTGCCTTGTTTTTTTCCCATATCATTCTCCCTCCTTTTCTCCAAATAAAAGCATGTATGATTTTTGTTTCCATCCCTCTTTAGCTTTCCCACTTGACTTATCCAATTCGTGAGCATCTACCTAGATTTGTAAACTGCTTTATGCACTTATGGGGGATTTGACTAGTTTTGGTAAGCCTTCTTTTTGACTATTTCGAATGGCATATTTATGCATTCGATTCTCTCATGTAATTATATATTACATAATTTTATTACTTCATAAGGTTTTCTATTGTACACTTACTCAATACAGATTAGTGTTATGCTCCAATTTCAGTCTCATTTGGTGTGAATTTTGAATTTTGCATGTTTGATTAGCAATTTTGTGAGTGTAATTGTTCTATCTCTTGGGTTCAATTTCCACATGTTATTCATATGCATAACAAAAAGGAAAATTGATATACTTGGAATTGCTAAGACATATTAGATTAGTTGATATAATACAAAGTTCAAGTTCAAGTGGAACAATATTGAGACAAGCAAAGTGTATGATGAGATTGCTAAGATGAGTTAGGATGGAACCAACCAATCAAAAACAAGTCATGGTTTGTTTTTCTAGTGGGATGGATGTAAGTGGGAATATAGAGAACATACACGTAATTGAATTTTCTAAATAGAGTGAAGGGGAAGTCTTGAAAGGTGTGAAAAACATAGTTGGGCCTAACAAACCGATAGAAAGTTCCACAATGGGAATTTTTCACTAACATAATCAGTGTGGGATGGTTGGTTGAGTTGGATATAGGCATTTAGTCACTCTCTAGAGTGTTCTATGGCACTATTTGTATAAGTGATTTGGAGCACTTAAGTTTTTTATGTGGTGTCTAAAAAATGTGCCAACAAAATGTTATTTTTTTTGTTTGATAGGTTGATAGATAGGTTAAATCAGGTTTATGTTGAGGAAGAATTCCAACTGAATGATGGTTTATTTTTTCTCAACATTTTTACTTTTTCATGATTTCAATGTTTATTTTCAAACAAATGACATATATCAATGGAATTCTCTATGTTGCAGTCAAAATTCCAAATCCCGCATATCCTTATATATTGTTTATGCAATCTGTAGGCCATAAAGAAAACAACCATTTCTACCGGCTAGAAAAAAAATATTTTGATCCTTATGAATAAAATGCATCAAGATAAAATTTATTCCTCTAGTTAAGATAAGTGAGACAATTTGAAGAGAATTTTTCCTAAAAGTTTTTCATCGAGAAACATGGATATTATGCCAATTCATTTGAGGTTAGATCTCGAACGACTGAGAAAACTTAAACTATTGTGGATATGTTCTATTTATGTTGTGTGTGGATTTGGGATAAGACTTCAGAATATCATTAAAGGAATGTCAACATGCAAGATAAATTTAAACAACAAATGGTATCCTTACTTGAGAAATTGGTTGTACTTGTTAAATTGGAAAATAAGAACTGTCAAGAGGACAAATCACTCAAGGAGTTGAAGGAGCAGTGTGGAATCCCCAACCCAAGCACTCCTAACGATGGGATGAGTTCCCACTTATAGTGCATCAAAATTATCATCCTCAAGAGAAAATTTCACCATAATCACACAAACAAGATCTTCCTGTGAGACCCATAGTGAGACCGATATTGACCATAGTGATTGTATATATTTCCCAATTATAATGAGCATAGTGACTATGTATATTTATCAACTATAGAGACAATAGTGATATAATGAAACCATAGTGACTATTATTACCATTATATGACCATAATGAATTTTTATATTTCCCAACTCATGTATATGAAAAAATGTGACCATAGTGACAATAGCTACAAAATATCCTATAGCAACCCATGTATGATTACTCAAGGTCATATGCATGTCTTGTGAGTCTCCAAAATGAATTTTATTTCCTGATACCCTACCTTTAGTCCCAAGAGAATGTAATAGGGTCCTAGAATCATTCACAACATGAAAATATTAAAAATGGTGAATGTCATACTCATAAGAAAAATATTCCCTATCTAGGGACTACGTGGTGGTATAAGTCATGAGACCTTAAGGTAATTTCCAGTCCTCATAACCTAGATTTCGATCTAAAACCCTAGATTAGGCTCCAAGAACCATCCTTTATGTTGCAAATATCAAAATGGCCATTATGCCCAATTTTCAATCTAGGGATTCTTGATGTGGGAATCATGTGATGGTTATGGTCCCTACACATGGACTGTGATCCATAGAGGAAAATGTTATGGTGTCAGACTCCATATTTTGACCTTGGATCATGGATTAGATTATGAGGACCATATTAATTAGTTTGAAAAACATCAACAATGATGACGAGGAGGATGATGGTGGTGATGATGATGATGACGATAATGATGATGCTAAGGACAATGATAACAAGGATGATGATGATGATTTCAATGAAAATAATTGTGAGAATGGGGATGAGGATGAAAAGGAGGTGGATGCAAATAATGAGGATGGGTATGATGAATGTTGCATTTTTTTTGTAGCATTGATGCTAAGAATAATACTAAAGTGGAGAGACAATAGAATGACAAAAGTGATAGAGACAAAGATGACAGAGACAACTAACAAACGTCCAACCTATCACATGCTAACTTGTGCACATGCGTGACAAATATAACCTATGCACATAACTTATGAACATAACATTCCTAACTTACATAAGTGATGCACATAAGAGACACAATTAATAACACATAAATTTAAGGACAAAACATAATAGATATACTTAATTCCTGTAGATACAAATCCAACAAGAAATTTGGCAAAGCGTTCACCACTGTTAGAGGTTAGTCCATGGCATAAATATACCCCTAAGTGCTTTAACACTACCGAAATTGACCATGTTCATGCTCATTGACTTTTTTTTCACCATCGTAATCATTTTAATCATCCTCATTATCATCATTAATCTTCCGCATCATTATTTTCATTTGTATTATTTTTCTACTTTAAACAATCAGAAAAAAGACTAAGGAAACTACTATTCACACTTTCCTGAAGGAAACACACATGCATGAAATAAAAATATAAAGAAATCACTCTTGGTGATGATCACATATTTAGTCACTCATCATACTATTGGGATCCTACTGCCACCAAATTATCCCTTGCATATCTGAGAGTAATTCATATATTTCCATAGATCATCATTCCATTGTTGGTAAGTTAGCAAACACACTCATAATGAAATCCATCGAAAGAATAAATCAACTACACTATAGGGATGTTTTTAATTAGTAGATTGATGTTTACTAAAATGTTATTTCAATCACAAGTCATAGTCTTTCAAATTATTTAAAGAATTCAAATGTAACACACCTCAAAATCGAAAAACAAATTACATGCATAATTTTTTTTACCATCATTTACTAGCATATTACTCATGTGCACGTTATGAATATATTTATCATATTTGTTATGACAGGTTATGTTGGTTGAGGTGACAGATAGCTCGTTTAGAAGCATTCATCCATGCCCATACAGGTGATGTTCTTCATTTACTTGTTTTTATTTTGATTACTTTTACAAGGGCCTTATCTGCCCTAGGGCTTGGGAGACTATCCATAGTATTTGCCCCATACCTTATGTAATAAATTGGTTAAAAGTAATTCAAAGGCCTTAGGACTTACCATATCCTAATATTTGGTGTGTGGCGATCCTCCCATTAAGTACAAAGGATTGGGGTTTTTAAAGGCATAAGGTACCAACCATATGGTAGACATTCGTTATAATAAAACAAAGTTTAAAGTTACGAATACAATGTTTTGTTTGGAATTATATATATATTTTCTTATGGCATGCCCTGCCCCATGATTCACGATATGTTATGGTTCTTGGCATGGTTGAACTTGATGAATATGTATGCAATGATTAAGCCCCATGATGGTTCTGTCCATGAGTTATTTCATCATTTCGTTGGTTGACCTTGGTAATAAAGGGTGGGTCCTAGTTGTGAGTTGACAGTGCAACCAGGCCCTCCACGCAGCTTCTAAATGACATATCCACCGTCCATCTGTCCAAAATCACAACTAGGGTTTATGCAGTGGTTTAATGTGTTGGGGAACTTGTCTGAACCCTACATTTGGTTTCTTTGGTCTGTGGGGAAAGAGAGAGTCGAGCTCTGCTCTGTTTAAGTGGTAATGGTGTATGTTTTTCTGGTTTAACACATGTGCTAACACCATGGTGTTTTAAATCTCATGAGATGTTACTGGGATTCCACTACTTTTATGATGGTTTGCATTGTAATGTTTGTGCCGCAACAAGGCCTGCCACTACCTTGCCATTCAGTTTATCTGTTAATAAGGAAGACTTATCCTAGAACTTATCATCTACTTTTTTATTTGATAAAAAATTAGTATTTATGGTAGTGACAGATTTTTTGTTTGTGTTTGCAAGCAGAGGAGGGATAAGGGTACTCTAGAGGAGCCAACCACTGGCACTCTCTACAAAAATGCCAAGGTAAGGGTTTAAACTAACAAAAAATTTCCTTAATTTGTTTTGTTTATAACATTTTGTTTCTAATTGTAACATATGATATGTTCAGGTTGAAGGTGCTGGAGAGGGAGCTGATAGGGTCACCTCATCCCAAGACTGCATTTTAAATGCCAAGGTAGTCCTTGTTCAAACCTATAATTAAATATTCTTTTATTGTTTATAGTTTCGATTGATGCATACTGAACAAACCATACAACATTGGTTGCAGGTAATGTTGGGTATGAGTTTGGGGTCGAGAGTGGTAGCCACGACCATTTTTTTTAAGATAAGTTCTCAAAATTTATTACATGCATTTGTAAAACCCTTGGGGTTTACCCTGCACTGGCTTTGAAGCCATTGCCTTGACAATTTGTTTAGATGCTCTGTAATGTTCTTAAATTTCCTCGATAGAGTTTCGGTTCCATCTTGAATGGACTTACTCTCATTATCTTACTATTTTTAACGATGGTTTTTTTTAACAGTATGGAAGCCATCCTAGATGGTCTTACAATCACTTCTTCTTGTGTGATTTGAATAATAAGTGATGACTCGACCTTTGGGACTGTGTGATTCCATTAAGCGATTTGCTTTTTGTTTAAGCTTGTATATTCTTTATTTTAAATTCAATGGATTCCATCTTCGATGGTCTTATGACGATGAACATAGTGGTTAGTTTAAATGTTATAATGTTTCATTCATTTGTAAAATATCATGGAGTAATTACATTATGTATTATGATTAACCTATGCATAATAATGGTAGCCATTATATGGACTTGCGACATTTCTTTACCTTACTTATTGTTTGTTGATAACTTATTATGACCCGTAGGGTCTGGGATTACTTATGAAGTAAATTGCAGTCTTTAAAAAGAGTTGGATGCCATCGACGATGGATTTTAATTATGGTCCTTGGGGGAAGCGAATATTTTCTTAGTGATTTGGTTCTGAAATTCATATAGATATTACTACTCAGTTGCCTTTAACATTGGTTTTAACGCGGATCCTTAAAAGGAATATTTACTTCTGCAAATTTTTTTATAAAGGGTTTGTGGATTCTTTAAGTTGTTTTGAGATAGATGACTTCCAGATTCATAACATATTTTCAGTAGACTAGTGGAATCTTGGCTGAGGCTATCTTGTAGGTGACTATTTGCATATTGTGTATACTATAAGGAATGCTCGACAATTTATAACCGATTTGTGATTTTATTTTGTGTATTACTAAAATATTTTGAGTTTATTAACTACTATATCCATGAAGCATTTCAATAGATTATTAGGTCTTATCGATACTTTCCTGTAGGTAATCGTTGTTTGTCCTATATATTGTAAAGGGAAATACTTTGCAATTGTAATTGATGGTTATTCTTAGATTATGGGTCCCTAAGGGATCAATTCATAATTTATATGCGTTTAAATCGTAGATATTTATTTACTTTTGGATCCCCGGTTCGAATATATCTGGTTTTTATGAAATATATATATTATACTCAAATCGTCTTCAGGAGATTGGCATATAGGTTTATTATGTTTATTATTTAAATGAATAATTAATTTGGATCCATACAGATTGTATAAATATTACATTACAATCATAATGTAGGGTTCTTCATATGGATTATTTGTAATCGATCTAGTCTATACAGAAGCAAACTCTTAGGACTTAGTATATATCTAGATATGTAAGAACTAAATTATATACTTTGATTGTATATGTATAGTCTCGATACTTAAAAGCTTGAAATGGGATAGAAAAGAGTATATAAATATATTAACACTAAATTTGTCACAGAAATAAGAACTGCTTAACATATCTACTAACTATGGGATTTGTCTTTTAGCATATAAACTAGTAAAAGAAATACCACCTCAAGTATAGATTCCTGACCTAACACTTTTTTAATTACTATTTAACATTTATAATCAACATGACCAAATAGGTACTGATAACGGAATCTAGACTAAACTATGCATACTAGATTTTACATTTTTCATTTAGATCTAGAATAAAACATTCTACTGTAAATTTAAAACATGAAATAAGAACATGGTACCACTGCTGGGAAATTTTTTTTGGAAAAGTTGTCCCTCCCAAAAAACTCCCTGAGCTGCCAAGTTACTTGGTCCAGAACATCTGATCCTATTCGTTGAACCACAAGAGAAAAATCCTTCAATGTGCATATCTTGCATTCTCAGATTCAATCCCCATCCAATACCAACCTCCTGCTACTCTTGGACATACTAATATATAATATTTTTCCTATGACTTGGTCATTTATGAGCCTCCTGCTCTTTAGCAATCAACTAGGATTTGTGACTTGATTTTTGGGGATGATGCCTCTTGCATATTGAGTTCTCACTGAGTGGCTTCAACCACTTGTATTTTCCTTTTGTGGGTCAAAAGACACTCTTTAACAACTATTTCTACTTTTGTCCCCCTTCAACATATTTTTATTAAATAAAAATGATTAATTACAAAATGTTTTATTTTTTACTTTCTGTAAAAAATAATAATTAAAGTATTTTTTAGCAGAATTAATAATAAATTATTCATTTCTTGTGCATTACATACACCTCCCCTTAGAGGATAACACCGTCCTTGGTGTTATTAGCTTTCTTCTTTATTCTTCCATTTCATCATCTTGGAATAAGATTGGATATTCCTCCTACATATTACTTTCCAATTCCCAAGTACCTTCTTCCTGACTATGGTGCTTCCATTGCACCTTGACTTGTCCAATGGTATGGTTCTGGAGTAAAAGTTATTTCCTATCGAGAATGTGCTCATCTTCTAGTATCTAGGATGCCCTAAATATGGTCATTTATGTAGCTCATTCATAATTGTAAGTTTGATTTATGCTATATTTAGTATGTAAAACCTGTTTTTATGCAGCAATAGCCCTTGTTTATTTAGGATGTAATATGTTTTTACTTGATTTTGTTCATTTTTAGCAGTCTTTTCTTTTAAAATTCGATATTCTCTATCAGAATTTTCTGCACTTAGGATTTGATTCTCTAGATTAGATTCATAGCTGCTGCTTGCAAACAGTAAATTTGCATGACGACTCAAAGCGTCTGCAAATTTGTTTTCCTTTCCTTTTATGTGTTAGATTTGAAAATCATATTCACTTAAGAAAGACAACCATATTGCATGTCTAACATTTAAATTTTGTTGATCAAATAAATATTTAAGACTTATGTTATGTGACATAAGTAGAAATTTCCTTCCAATTAGGTAAGGTTGCCACATTTTTAAGGCGTGAATTATGGAAACAAGTTCTATATCATGTGTAGCATAATTATTTTCATGCTCTTTTAATTTCCTAGACTCATATTCCACGACATAATTTTCTTGTATTAAAACCCCGTCTAATCCTTCCTTGCAAGCATCGGTACATGTACGACGAAGTCCTTGAAAGGATACAAAATATTTAGGATCAGGGCAGTAGTTAGTAGATGTTTTAGTTTATTAAATCCTTCCATGCATTTTTCAATCCATCCAAAATTTTTACCTTTCTTCTGCAATGAGGTTATGGGGTAGGAAATATTAGAAAATCCTTCGATGAACTTCTGGTAGTATTCGGTAATCCCCATAAATGATTGTCGATTAAATTTTTAGGAACCATCGATTCAGTGATGGATTTTATTTTGTTAGGGTCGACAGATATTCCATCCTTGGACACTATGAGTCCAAGGTATTGAATCCTATCTTTAAAGAAATCACATTTAATGAACTTCACATATAGTTGTTGTTCTCTTAGTACTTGCATAATTATCTTTAAATGTTCCTTATGTTCTTGTTCATTCTTCGAGTAGATTAGTATGTCATCTATGAAGACAACCATAAACTTATCCAGATAGTTACTTAATATGTTTTTCACTAAACACATGAATATTGCAAGTATGTTTGTTAACCCAAAAGGCATTATACAAACTCGTAGTGACCATAGCGGGTCCTAAATGCAGTTTTGAAGATGTCCTCATCTTTTATTTGTACTTGATGATAACCAGACCTTAATTCTCTCTTCGAAAAGATAGTTTCTATGTGGAATTGATCAAATATATCGTCTATCTGAGGTAGTGGGTATCATTTCTTAATTGTCATTTTATTTAGTTGTTGATAGTCTATGCACAACCTAAGGTATCATCTTTTTTTTTCACAAATAAGACCAGTGCTCCCCAAGGAGAAACACTAAGTCAAAAATATTTTTTATCAGTCAATTCTCGTAGTTGAGTTTTGAGCTCTGTAAGTTCTATTATGTTCATTTGGTAAGGAGCTTTCGATGCTAGTACCGCTCTAGGTATCCGATCCATCCTGAAGTCAATATCTCTTTTTGGAGGAAGTCCATGGACTTATTCCGGAAATATGTCTTCAAACTCCTTTAATACTGGTACGTCTTATAGTTTAATTTTATTTTTGTTACCATTATCATTCATTATATAGAAAAAAAAAACTTTTCATCTTTTTCTTACAGATCTTTTCATTTGTAGAGTGTATATTTCTCTAATTATAACTTTCCTAGGAATCCCTTTTACTTTTCTAGTGTTTCCAACATCCTTTATACATGTAAATTTTTTTTCAAAAGAGTTTAACATTAATTCGTGTTTTTCTAGCCAATCCATTCCTATTAACAGATCATAGGAAACTAAAGGAAGAATCCTCAAACCAGGAAACGTAATGAAATCATTCATCAACAATTCACATTTCTTAACAAAACTAGTAACTTTACATTTAGTACCAATGGCTAATTGTATTGGCCATGACTTATCAAATTTTTCTGGAACTAATTTGCATAATTCAATTGTTCTAGGTGATATATAACTAAGAATTGCACCTGGATAAATCAAAATGGAAATAGGTTGTCTGTTTACCATACCTTCTATCTCGACCATGGAAGTTTGATGGTCTTCTTGCCGATTTTCCAAAGTAGCACAAATTCTTGGCATGCTCCTTTCCATGTCTCCAACTGTACATGCTTCCTGAATGGACTGAACATTAAAAATTTTCTTTCTTACTGGGAAATATTTAAATTAATGTGGCCTGTCACACTCCCAACATTTTAAAGGTTCTTTTCGTGCATTTTTTTTGTTAAAAATAGGAGGATGTTCTTTTACTGTAGAACTCTGTGGTTTAAAACTTTTGTATTTATTACCTTGATACCCCCTATATTTATTCCCTATGTTTTTGTGGAATTTATTCTATTTCTTTCTTGAATCATAATTATTTTTCCTTTTATTCTTCAAAGTTGGTAAATTTTCCTTTTTATTTTTGATTTGGCGGTAACAGAAGTTTTCCTTTCTCATTGCTTACTCTAGCGTCTTTGAATTATCATATTCAATTCGTTCTTTGAACATGATAGGAAAACAACTGAGAAAACGCTGTATTTTAGGTTTTTTCATCAATTATGTTAGGTACGTAATGAAGTAGGCTCATAAACTTACTGGAGAGCTCTTTCATAGTCATGGATCCTAGTATTAACTAATAACACTCTTTGTCCTTCTCTTCGTAGCACTATTATGACAAGTATTTTATTTTAAAAATATTTTTAAACATTTTCCAGGTTACATATATTTCCTTTATTCCATTGACCTTCTTTGTATCCTGCCACCATATATCTTCCTTTCCAGTCACATTATAGATGGGCATTTTAGCTTTTAGTTTATCAGAATAATTGTATATTTGGAAATACATTTTCATCCCTGACAACGAAGCTCCAACTTCTTCATCTTTCTCAATTTCCCCATTAAACATTGGTGGTTTAATCTTCTTAACGTCCCGAGATATTTACTCATAGGGTATGTATTTCTTTTTCTTTTCGTTATCATCACTAGTTTCTCTTGAATTGTGTTGTTTTCTTGATTGATGTTAGATTGATTCTTCACTAGAAGTTTAAGGTTTATGACTTGAAAATTCCAATTTTCTTCCCTTACATTTGTATGGTGCAGTTTTTAGTAGGTAATGTTCATTTTTATTATTCTTTTCTTTTTCATCGTTATGTACCTTAGCTAATAGAATAGTATCTTATTGAGCTTTTAGGATTCATTCAGTATATTCTTTAACCTTTCTTAGCTTTGATCTAAGTTCTTTCACACTTCTTCGCAGTTCAGATTTATTATCTTGACTGTCGTCCGAGTCTATCCATATATCCCCATCCCTTAAATTTACCTCTTCATTATTTCAGGGATTTTCTAGGTGAAGTTATTATTCTGCAGACATCTCTACACTTTCCATGTTTTCCTGCAAAATACAATTATCCTTCTCTTTCTGTTTTGTAAGATAATTTAAACAAAAAAATAAAGTTTACAATTTTTGTTGTTGTTGTTGTTTCTTTATCAGTTTAAGTGTTGAGTTGATTCAATCCCAGTTACGTAACCATGCTCTAATACCATTCTGTAACACACCTCAAAATTGGGAGAAAAATTTACATGCATAGCTTTCTTTACCGTCATTTACTAGCATATTACTCATGCGCAAGTTACGGATATATTTATTATATTTTGTTATGAGAGGTTCTGTTGGTTGATGCGATCGCTAGATCCTTTCGAAGAATTCACCCATGCCCATACAGGTGATGTTCTTCATTTACTTGTTTTTATTTTGATTACTTTTACAAGGGCCTTACTTGCACTAGGGCTTGGAAGACTATCCATCGTGTTGGTCCCAGCCCTTATGTAATAAGTTGGTTAAAAGTAATTCAAAGTTCTTAGTTCTTACCATAGCCTAAGCTATGGTGTGTGGAGATCCTCCCCTTAAGTGTAGAGGCTTGGTGTTTGTAAAGGCATAAGGTACCAATTAACCATATGGTAGACCTTCGTTATAATAAAAAAAAGTTCAAAGGTTTATGAATACAATGTTTTGTTTGGAATTATATATAATTTTTGTTATGGCATTGCCTACCCCATGATTCATGATATGTTATGGTTCTTGGCATGTTTGATTTATACCATGGTTGAACTCGATGAATCCACATGCAATGATTAAGCCCCATGATGGTCATGGATGTGACTTATTTCTTCATGTCCTTGGTTGACCTTGGTAATAAAGGGTGTGTCCTGGCTGCAAGTTGACAGCACAACCAAGACCTCCATGCAACTTCTAAACTAAATATCCATCGTCCATTTGTCCAAAATTGCATCTAGGGTTTAGGCAGTGGTTTAATGTGTTGTGGAACTTGTCTGAACCCTTCATTTGGTTTGTTTGGGCTGTGAGGAAAGAGAGAGATGAGATATTCTCTGTTCAAGTGGTAATGGCATATGGGTTTTCTGGCTTAACACATGTGCCAACATCACGGATTCCACGACTTTCACGACAATCTGCACTGTAATGTTTGTGTCGCAACAAGGCTTGCCACTACCTTGTCATCCAATCTGTTTGTTAACAGGTAAGAGTTATCCTAGAACTTATCTTCTGCATTTTTATTTGATAAAAGATTAGTATTTATGGTACTGACTGAGTTTTTGTTTTTGTTTTCATGAAAATGAGAGATAAGGGTATTCCAGAGGATCCTATCCCTGGACCTCTTTGCAAAAAATCCAAGGTAAGGGTTCAAACCAACAAAACATTTTCTCAATTCGTTTTGTTTATAAAATGTTGTTTCTCACAGTTAGATATGATATGTGTAGGTTGAAGGTGTTGGATAGGGAGGTGACAGGGTCACTTCCTCCTAGGCCTGCATTTTTAAATGCCCAGGTAAGCCTTGTTCAAACCCATCATTAATAATTCTTATTTTGTTTATAGTTTTTGTTGATGGATACTGACCAAACCATAAGACGTCAGTTGTACATAAATTTGGGTGTGAGTGTGGGGTCGAGAGTGGTAGACATGACCTTTTTTTTTATATAAGTTCTCAAAATTTATTACATGTGTTTGTAAAACCCTTGGGGTTTACCCTGCACTAGCTTTGCATCCATTGCTTCGACAATGTGTTTAGATTCTCTGTAATGTTCTTAAATTTCCTCGATAGGGTTTGGGTGCCATCTTGAATGGAATTACTCTCGTTCTCTTACTATTTTTAACGTTGGTTTTTTTTAGAATATGAAAGCCAACCAAAATGGTCTTACATCCACTTCTTGTTATGTGATTTGAATAATAAGTGGTGACTCAGTCTTCGGGGCTGTTTGATTCCATTAAGCATTTTGCTTTGTGTTTAATCTTGTATACTGTTTATTTTAAATTCAATGGTTTCCATATTCGATGGTCTTATGACCATGAACACAGTGGTTAGTTTAAATGTTATAATGTTTCCTTCATTTGTAAAATATCATGGAGTGATTACATTTTGTATTACGATTAAATTGTGCGTAATAATGGTAGCCATTAGATGGACTTACAACCATTTATGTACCTTACTTAGAATTTGTTGATAAGTTAATATGAACCGTAGGGTCGACGATTACTTGGGAAGTAAATTATAGTCTTTAAAAAGACTTCGCTACAATTGATGATGGCTTTTAATTTCAGTCCTTGGGGGAAGTAAAGATTTTGTTAGTGATTTAGTTTTGAAATTCATATAGATATTACTGATCGGCAGCCTTTAACATTGGTTTTAACATGGATCCTTAAAATGAATATTTACTTCTGCAAATTGTTTTATAAAGGGTCTGTGGATTCTTTAAGTTGGTTTTATATAGATGAGTTCTAGATTCATAACGGATTTTTCAGTAGACTAGTGGAATCTTGGTTGAGGCTATCCTGTAGGTGACTATTTTCATATTGTGTATGTTGTAAGGAACACTTGGCAATCTATTACTGATTTTTTATTTTACTTTGTGGATTACTAAAATAATTTGAGTATATTAACTCATAGATCCGTGAAGTATTTCAATAGATTATTAGATCTTAGCAAATATATCTAGTTTCTAGGATCTATATATGTATATTATACTCAACTTGTCTGTAGGAGATTGACATATAGTTTTACTATGTTTATTATTTAAATGAATAATTAATTTGGCTCCATATAGATTGTATAAATATTGCATTATAATCGTAATGTAGGGTTCTTTAGATGGATTATTTCTAAGAGATCTACTCTATACATAAGTAAACTCTTAGGGCTTAATATAAATCTAGATATGTAAGAACTTAATTATATACGTTAACTGTATATTTATAGTCTCGATACTTAAAATTTTGAAATAGGATAGAAAAGAGTACATAAATATATTAACACTAAATCTATCACATAAATAAGAACATATTAACATATATTTTAAGTACGGGATTTGTCTTGTAGTATATAAACCTGTAAAGGAAATCATACCTCAAGTATGGATTCCTGATCTAACACTGCTTTAATTAACATTTGACATTTATAATCAACATGACCAAATAGGTACTAATAATTGAATCTAGACTGAACTATGCATAGTAGATTTTACATTTTTCATTTAGATCTAGAATAAAACATTATACTATAAATTTAAAACATAAAATAAGAACCTGGCACCGCTGCTGGGAAAAAAAAGTGGAAAAGGTGTTCCTCCCAACCAACTCCCAGAGCATCCAAGTTACTTCCTTTAGAACTCCAGAGCCTGTTCGCTAAACCACAAGATAAAACTCATTCAATGTGCCATCTCTTGCATTCTTAGATTCAATCCTCATCAAATTCTAGCCTCTTGTTGCTCATGGACATACTAACTATAGTATTTTTCCTAGTACTTGGTCATTTATGAGCCTCGTGCTCTTTAGCACTCAACTAGGAGTTGTGACCTGATTTTTGGGGATGATGCCTCCTGCACCTTGAGCTCTCACTCAGTGGGTTCAACCACTTCTCTTTTCCTCTTGTGGGTAAACAAACACTCTTTAACATCTATTTCCACTTCTCTCCCCCTTCAGCATATTTTATTAAATAAAAATGATTAATTACAAAATGTTTTATTTTTTACTTTTTGTCAAAAATAATAATTAAGGTAGTTTTCAGCAGAATTAATAATAAATTATTAGTTTCTGCAATAAATAATGAAGAAGATATGTTCTTCAACCTTTAATGAATAAATGAATCCATGTAGACACGCTTATCAATGAAATAATATAAATAAAATCAAACTTAAATATTAAAGCAAATGTATGAACTAACTAGCTAAAATAAAAATTTTAATGCAATGCAGACTAGTTTAGGGGGTCCTTCCTAAATATTTAGTTGGAATATAAAATTATTTTCCCTAAACGTAAATACCCTATCTATTGGTCTGTAATTCTTTACCTTTTTCTGAGGAAACATCTTTCCTGATGATGCACCCATCTAGTGGCTTAAAACGTCAAGATAAAAATATGGCCAAACACAATTTCCCTTTGATATATTTGAATAATGCATAACATATTACAAATCAATAGAAAAAATTATTACGTTATTATAATTTTTTTCAAAATACTTATTATAAAAATTATTTAATAAAAAATTATAATTAATTTTAACCAGCGTAAATCCAAATTCTAGGCTCTATCAAGCGCCGAGAGGGATCAAATCTCTTCCTAGGTATCCAGTGATTTGATTCAAACCAAAAGACACATCTTTTTAGTTAAGGTCCACATATATTATTATTATTATTATTTAATATTATTTATGGCCGACATATTACAACAATTCCCCATAGATGGTTTTAAAACCATATGCAAGGCCTTGCACATGGTCTTAAAACCATTTGCAAGGCCCTTCTAAACCATGTACAATACAACCATGGGTTGTGTAGGAGGCCTTGCACATGGTTTTAAAACCATCTGGAAGGCCCTCCTAAACCATGTACAATAAAACCATTGGTTGTTTAGAAGGCCTTGCAAATGGTTTTAAAAATGTTTACAGGTATTAGTGGGCTATAAAAAGGGGGTTCTAGTAAAAATAAGGAATATATTGTAGAAATATGATTTTTTTAATTGGAAATATGTATTGGAAGGGGGGCTCAACAAAATGATTTTTGTAATTAATTATCAATATTTAGTGAAATTAAGGGTATTCTTTAATATCCCATAAATGAAGGCACTATGACATGGTTTCACTAAGTGAAGACCCCATGGATAGATCTTGAACCAACTCTACAACCAAACTAATGAACACATAGGTAATTTTACAAACATCTTGCTCACAAACACACACAAAACACACAACTAAATTACAATTTTTTGTTTTTATTTTTTATTCATCCATCCATCTGACTAACGAATTACATAATAAAAAAATTGGTGAATTACAAAGGACATATTGGAGCGAAATAAGAGTGGACTTAATATATTGTTAAAAACATCAATATTGTTAAACCAATTTGTTTTTAGGTACATAGTGGATATTTACATTTTTGTGTGTCCAAATATTATCAAAGGAATATATCAGCTTTGTAATCATGATATCGATGTAAGGAAGTTTTAAGAAAAACAAAATGAAGATTAGAGATGGAAACATAGGGAATATTTCCTAAAATATTTATAAAATGCATTATGGAACTACTAAAAGTGAAGGGGTTTTTCAAGGAATGGATAATAGCACCATTATTTGTAAATATGAAGAAAAATCGGGGTATTTTCAATTTTGTGAATCATCCTTTATTTCAATAGCTTAAAAATTAAAAAAAAACACTTATGATGTTTCAATTTGGTGAATCATCCTTTATTTCAATAGCCCAGTATAATTAAAAATTAAAAAAAACACTTATGATTAGCAACATTATTAAATTAGGGACTTACTATTAACAATTGATCATTCTAAATTCATATTCCAATCAAATGTTATAATTATATAGTTAAATGAAGTTGACATAATTATGCGTTCAACGTAGATGGAAATGTTATGTACCTTCATCATAAATAGGAAAAAGATGTTTTTGACATTGTCCTACAAGAAAAATAAGATAACAGTACAAGACATGGAAAAGAAATTGTTTCAATAAATCTCTCGTTACATCACTTTAAATATGTATCAACGCTAATGTTTTAGGAGAATCATATATCAATAGAAGATATGGAAAAAAAATGAAAAAGTTGCATTTGATAAATATAAAAAAATTTCTCCTCTTAAGAAACCTTATAACAAAAGAAACCATTAATTGATTAAGAAACAATGATCAACTGCAATGAAATAAAAAAGTCATAAGATATAGAAATAGAAACCTTGGAAAAGGAAACCCATAACAATGTAATTGACATCATGAATAATGAAAATATCACAAAGTGTATTAAAAGATGAAGGTTTTGAAAACAAGAAAAAAGATGCAAGGATTCCTTATCATCATTCTAATTATAATAATCATCAATGAATTAATTAAATATGAAATTAGTATGAGAATATAAGTGAAGATAATATGATATTAAATAAACTTTAGTTGTTTAATACTATCATTTCCCAAATCACTGAAGTCATCACTACAGAGTTCTTCAGAAAATTGAATTAGGGTGGGTTGATTGTTTCACAATAGCATTTTATTTATTTATTTGCTTTGTAACTCATATATTTTGGTAGCATCAATCATTATATCTTCAATAGCAAAGAATCATGCATTACATGTTAGAAAATATCATATAAGCTTGTCCAAAAATTGATTGGAGTAGAAATCATATTTAGAGGATTGGAAATGTAATTACACACACAACAATGATGACGACGACGACGACGATGATGATCCTAACCAAGAACATGACCCATCAATAATTGTGATGACCCATCAATAATTGTAACTACACAATGTGTATAAGTATACCATCACAAGGCATTGTATCTCTTATATTAATCGATCTTATTCAATTATCTTTGTATTTGTCATTTATAAAATATCATGGAAAATTTTAAGGATCCATACTTATTTGAAAGTGTATAAACCTTGGAAAATCTTAATAATTCTTAAAATATAAACAATAAAATATTTGGGAATATTTTTGTAAAAATATTTCAATTTCTAAGGATTTTATATAGTTTATATATCAATTTAATGATTTTAGAGTGAAAAAATTTACCCCATTAAAATTAGGTGAAACAATGCTTCAAAAAAATGTAAATTGACAATTTTTTGGGGAAAAAAACACTAAAAAAATAACCGATATAAAAAACTTTACCCCTAAAATTTTCTATTTATAAATTTCAAACTATTGCCCTATTAAACTTTGTTTTCACATGCTAGTTAAAGTGAATCAAAACCATAAAACACAACCAAGATAAACGTACATACAATATGAGGAACATGAAAAAAAACTCGTATAAAATAGAACCAACTAAAATAAACCATAATTATCATTTAGCAAAATACATTGCTAAATCGAGAATCTATCCTATCGTGATTCTATCAAGTGTTACACAATCATCAATTAAACACGAGAGAGCATGCTCGACTCATAACTTTTCTTTTATGTGTTTATTTTATTTTAATATTTTTTAAGCAATCTTTTTCATTACATAAATAGGTGTTATATTTATATTTTAGAATTTAAGATCGATTAGTATTTATATTTTTTAGATTGTATGAAAATAAAAACTGGTAAAATGTTTAAATTAATTTTATAATAGTTTTTTTAAATTCAAAATAAATAATTAAAAATATATAAAAAATAATTTAAGAAAAATCTTCAAATAAAACAAATAAAAAAATAATTGAAGCAAAGTCTCAAAGTCCAAGAAATTTGAAAGATTCGAAGATTCATTGAATAACTCCTATCACACCACCTCTGTAATCATTAGTCCTATTGAGACCTAGAAAACTCTTTTCACCTCTCTAATCATTAGTCCTATTGAGACTTAGAAAACTCTTTTCATTTGTGTTAATAAAACTTTAGAATTCTAGATTATCCATATAGATTGGTCTATATCCATCAATTCCACCATTCATCACATATTTGGTCAAGAAAACTTATTTCCTCCATAGATGAGATCACTTCATTATTTATTCATTTAAAACTAACATTTATAAGTTTTATAAGTTTTATGAAAAAAAAATAAAAAAATAAAACTTAAGATATGAATCAACTAAATTTTGATTATTTATCTATGAGAAAATCACCTCAGAGCATATTAAACCATAATTTAGGCTAAATAGATTGGTTAAATAATGACAAACTTCAAGAATAAAAATAGTTTTTGCATATACATTAAGAATATAAAATCTTTAATGTTTTGATTGTCTTAATAAGACATGTGCATCCCCTCCATGACTTTAAATATATTCATATTGATGGGTAAATGTCTCCAATGCCATGCTTATTTATTATTGATTGTAACCAAAATTGAATTCAATTCAAATCCTAAATATATCGAGATAAGGGATATTAAATCCTAATAGATCAAGATAACTTCTTTAAAGGATATGAAATGTGCTTTTTAGAAAAATTGAAGATAAAATTAACTCACACTTGAGAAGGCAATATGAGGAGAGTTTTATTTTATGAAAATTAATGAAAATATAAAATGTCAAAATGATTATATGAACAAAAATAAGCCGAATAAAGTTTAAAGAATTAAAAGTAGGATATATATATATTTTTTTTCCATAGAAAAAAATCGTAAATTCTTTACATTCATTAGATGGAACTGAAAAGTCCATTCTCAACAAAGTACATAGTGATTCTGAATCAAAACTTTACAAAAGATCATAAGATCATGCATCGAATCATCCCAACAATGATTTGCTAAGGCAAAATCAAAATCAAATAATACACATATAAGATCAAAATATATAATGATATATCATTATCATCCTCAAATATGTTCATATAAGTTCATAATATGTAACTCAGAAAAAAAAAAATAGACTGATATATATCAGATCCATTCGGCATAAACTGTTCATCATCACCATCCAAAAATCATATGATAAAAAATTGCTGCTACAACATCTACAAACTGTTCACCATCATCAGCCCTATATAGTCCAAAACAATTTCAAAAGATCATCAATAAAAACAGAAAGTCTTAAACTGTTCAGAAGATCTGATAAGTTTCATAGGATGTATCCTCTCTTAATTCTTTAATGAGCAAGAAAACCTCGGTGATCCTCACTCCATCCTTAGCTAATGAATCAGATAAAATGTTCCTTTCACGATAAATATGCTGAAGCTGCACGATCTCAAAACTGTCAGAAAGTTTGTGTACTTCCTGAAGAATTAAAGATAATTCTAAGTTATGCATCCTGTATTTACCCTTGGCCAAGTTTATGACTAACTGAGAGTCTCCAAAAATCTGGATTTTTGCATAATCCTTCATCCTAGCCAGAGTAAGTAGTAGCTTTAAAGCACAGAGTTCAGCAGTGTTGTTAGTACCAGCCCCTAAACCAGCTTTAAAAGAAAAAGAAAGTTTATCAGAAATGTAAAGTATACGTCCAACTCCACAAGAATATGATGCCTCTGCTGCTGAACCATCAAAATAACCCCAAGGATAAGATTTGTCAATTGTTTCTGCAAATACAAGTCCGTTTTTCAGAACAGAATCATCTTGCGGAAAAGTTCTCAACATACCCAAACTGAAAGAGAAAACTTGAGATGGAATCAAGGATTGATCTTCAAAATAGCTTTGGTTGCGAGCCTTCCATAAAAACCACAAAACAATAATAGGTGAAGACCTAATATGCTTAACTTCCATATTAAGACACCAGTTCTTCAAACAATCTATCACATATTCCCCATACCAAAGATTCCTGAAATTTAACTTATCTTCAATATCTAACCAAAAACTCTTAGTGAAAGGGCAATCCACCCCAAGATGTAAATTAGATTCATCATCCAATTTACACAAATAACATCTGACAGGTCCTTCAAAACCTCTTCTAACCAGGACATCCCAAGTGAGTGCATTATCAAAAAAAAGAAACCAACAAAAAAAATTTGATTTCAAGGGACACTTAAGTTTCCATAAAAATTTCCACCACCAGGAAAAATCCAGTCTATTCCTGTCCTGCAGCAAATGCAAATAACCTTCTTTTGGAGAATATTTACCATTTTTCGACAAATTCCAAACAAGTATATCAACATTGTTAGTTAGTCTTACATGACTAGCTTTAAGAATGGCTAGAGAACCATTCCAACATAAAAAATCTTGTATATTAGATAGACCAAGAATGTTTGCAAATAACCACCCTTGTTCTCTCAAAAGAGTCATACCAGGGCATCTTATGTCTTTAAGAAAGTAAATACCAACAGAGTGTAATTTATCAAGCAGTAATGTTGGTAAATGATGTTTCCAT
The DNA here is from genome assembly GCA_001517045.1 of Pseudotsuga menziesii. Classification (NCBI taxonomy): domain Eukaryota; kingdom Viridiplantae; phylum Streptophyta; class Pinopsida; order Pinales; family Pinaceae; genus Pseudotsuga; species Pseudotsuga menziesii. The sequence goes on along the minus strand of LPNX010440951.1, from coordinate 57,320 downwards.
TTACAACCTACCAAAGGATCAATACCAATACGCAGATCAACACCATTACCAACCTTCCATACAAGATTATTGCCAATAATATCAAAAGCCCATAAAACAGCTTTCCAACATATAGAAATATTCTTTTTCTTCTTATTAGACACTTTGATCCAATCCATAATAGATATTGGATGAACATATTTTTGAACTGCAATCTGAACCCATAGACCCGAACCTACAATAATATTCCAGACACTCTTGGCTGCAAGGGCTTTAGCAAAAACTGCAAGGATTTTCAGCCCCCATCCACCTAGAAATTTAGGGCAAGCCAAATTTTTCGAAGAAGTCCAAGGTAGCTCAGCAGAGTCCTTATGTCCAGACCACAAGAATCTAAAACATAACTTTCTAATATTCTCAATGACCCCCACATGGATCCAAAAATGCATCTAATAAATCAGGATAGCTTCAAGAACAACTTTGACCAATGTAAGCTTACCTCCCTTGGTTAACCATCGAAAGCTCCAGTTTAGAATCCTTTTTTCCACTTTTGCAATAAGTCGGTCCCAATCCTTCAAAACATATATGCAAGGTTTAAGATAGAAACCAAGATACTTCATGCCATTCTCAATAGTTAACATAGAAAATGAAAAAATATTATGTAATGTAATGATCTCATACTCATCCAAACCAGAGTAATATAATGCATATTTTTTATCATTTATCTACATACCATAAGCCTTATAGTAAACCAATAAGATATCATACAAAGAAGATAAATATTGGTCTGATCCATTAGTAACCATGATAACGTCATCCACAAAAAGTACACGCGTTAAAGAAATACCACGGTAAACCCCATCATCTTTGGCACAATAAAGAGCCCTACTCAATCCTTCAGCAATGATCAGAAAAAGTAAAGGGGCCAATGGACATCCCTATCTTAGCCCCCTTCCAACTTTGAAAAAAGTTGAAGTTGCACCATTAATAAGAACAACAAACAAGAGTGATGATAAACTGCTCATAACCTAGGTGATGAATAAACTAGAAAAACCCATTTTGGACAAAAGTACCCTCAGATAAGTCCAACTAACTCTATCAAAGGATTTAGATAGGTCTATTTTAAGAACCACAAATTTTAAATGTTTACCATGAATGGTATGTAAACCTTCCTAAATGACCCCCACCGCATCATGAATCTATCTTCCAGGTAAAAAACCAAACTATTCATAGGAAATATAATGGCCCAACACATTTCTAATGTGAGTAGAAATTATCTTACCAATAATTTTGTAGAAAAAGTTACACAAAGATATTGGCCTGAAGTCCTCAAAGCATGTAGGATGATCAATCTTAGGAATCAGAACAAGAAATGTAGTATTAAAAACAGCTGGAATTTTACCATTTTTCCTTGAATCTTCAATAACTCGTAATAAATCCATACCCAAGACATCAAAAAGAGCCCGATAGACCTCGACTGGTAGGCCATATGCTCCTGGACTCTTATCATTCTTACTCAAAGTAAGAATAGACTAGATTTCTTGTAATGTAACCAGTTTTATGAGCTCTTCATTCTCTTCCTCAGTTATGGATGTGGGAAAGTACCCAGCACTCATAACAACTTCTGGCAGATGGAGATTACTCTCCTCCTGAAATAAAGTCTCAAAATTTTTGACACCAGCCTCTGCTATAGCCTCAAATCCTTCCACCATGTGACCATCACCATCCACTATCTTCCAAATTGAATTAATAAATTTCCTGTTATCAGCATACTTATGGAAGAAAGGGGTATTGTCATCCCCACACAAAATCCAGAAAGCTCTATTTTTCAATATAGCCTCCTGTTCACGATCGAGTAATATTTTCCTCTTACGGGATTCCAATCAACCAAAGTAGATTTATCCACCTCAGATGCAAACCCAAAACCCATCTTATGTAGATCGGCCATTAAAAATTCAATGTCCACTAAGTCCTGATTCTCCTATAATTTCTTCGCAACCGACCAAGAGATAGACACATCTTTAATTTTTTTAATATTTAAGGAATAGTGCACAGCATGCGAAATACCAAGGTTATCAGAGAATCCTATCGAAGTAGATTTTAAAAGGGAAACAAAGTCTTCATCGTCCAACCAAGAAGCATTAAATTTAAAAGGACTACGGGGTCTAGAATATTTATTCAATACTTGCATAAACACAGGATTATGGTTCGAATCCCCACCACATCCAATCCATTGTCTATAATGAAAATCACAGTCCAGAAAATCAAAAGAAAGTAGGAACCTATCCAATCTCTTGCAAATATTCTCACACCCAACTCTCTTATTATTCTAGGTAGGAAGTAAAATAGTTGGGGAAATATCCACAAGAGCATCATCCTCCATCTTCCTAATGAAGAAATCGGATAAGTTATCAACTCTAGCCTTATCACCCCAAATCTCAGATAAACCAACAGAAAAATTCAAATCTCCACCAAGGATCAATTTAGAGCTCATCAGACCCTCCACTTTAAACAAATTAATCCAGAAAATTTCTCTATCCACATAAGGTCCATACAAATTAAGACAAACAATTGTCATTTTAAGCTCAACAGAATGCAACGAAGCGCATAGACCAGAGCCAATTGCCCATGCATTAATCAACTAAAAATGATGCAACCGCCATCCAAGAAGTAATCCCCCAGATTTTCCTTTAGCATCCACAGATAAAAACTTCCATCCGTGATTCATATATTCCATCTTAGACACCAACAACTCACCTCCACACATAGTTTCTTGTAAGAATAAAACATCAATAAAATTTTCATCAATCAACCTACAGACCACTATTTTTTTGGGCAGACTGGCCAACCCTCTGCAATTAAGGGTCATGGCAATCATAATTAATCACCCAAAGGGGAATGCACAGCTCTAAGTGCCCCAGAAACAACCTTATCATCAGAAATCAGAACCTTATGAACCCCACCAAGATCTGTACAAGGAACAAAATTCCCTGTAAGACCTCCATATTTATCACTTAAAATCAGTTTAACCTTAGCACAAGACCGTAAAAAATATTCATCAAATTATTTGTTTCATTTGACAGGGGAAACAAACCCTAATTTCCCCAAAGGACAATGAGTCCTTCTTGAATCTCCTGAATCCCCATCCCCAGAAATCATAAAATTTTCAAGTAGAAAACTAGGGTTATCAGTAACTATGAAACAAAGTGGTTTCAACGAGTCCAAGATAGGATTATTTTTATCAACCGAAACTGTATCACAACCCATCAAACCTTCCACCAAAACCTCATCATGGACAGAAATATCTTTTTCCTGAGATAAAACTTCAGGGCTCTTAACCCCCCATAAGGATTTAGACTTAGGAACAGAAGCAGATTTACCAGATTTACTAAAAGGTAAAGTACATTCATGGATCAGATGGCCATGAGCATGCCATCTGTTACAGTGGAAAGGAATGCCCATGTAACCTAAAGGCTGATAAAACTCAGAACCCCCCTTCTTAATCAAAATATCCGTCGCTAGGCTGATAAAACTCAGAACCCCCCTTCTTAATCAAAATATACATCGCTAAACCATTCCTAAGGTCTAGTAAAACCATAACTTTACCCAAACAATAGACACCCGTATCAAGAAATGAAAGATCTGCCTCCAAAAAAGTACCTAACATATTCCAAAAATGTTCAAAGAATTCAACAGACAAAAATTCAAATGGCAAGTTCGGAAGCTTAACCCAAATTGGTAGCAGATCATACCTTTCAACTCTCGGGTCGAATAAAGGCAACCATATTTTCAACAACAGACCCATATTCTGGAATCTCCAAACACCAGAAAGAATTGTTGATGCATCATCTTCGGTATGGAATTTGAAAGCAATCCGTCTGCGAGGAAAAATGAAGACATTCGGACACAGACTGATACGGTCACTCCATGAAACAGTAGCCCAATTCTTGACACCATGAGAATTGAATTTCCAACCACCAAATATTCCCACCAGAGTAGTGGCATTTGTCAAAACAATGTCATTCAAACAAACATCCTCACCGACAACCATAATCACAGGTTTACCTTTCCTGATAATATTTCTAGGCCTCTTCAGATGTTTATCTGCCTTCGGGAAATCACAATCCTTAACCAGAATATTCTCAAAAGAGAAATCCTTAAACCTCGGAACTTGTTTAGCCTGGTCAACTTTGAATGACAGATCCTCAACAGGTACTGTAAAATCCTCAAACGATGAACCCCTACCCGTCTCGTTTATCAGAAAATCATCACCAGATGACACTGAAAGAGAAGAACCCTTATCAATAGTAAACCCATCACACATTGGTAAATATAAATCAGGTTTCATGGAGGAATAAACCCTACTTGCATCTGCAACATAGTGCACTCCTTCATCCTCCCCAAGCAACAAAGCAACATCACACAAGGGAAAAAAATGGTCATCAATCCTCGCTTTTTTCCCCCGAGGCATCTTTACTGCATCAAAATCATGAGGCAATGTACGAGCCAAGTGCTTGATAGCACGAAGCATCATACTTGCAGGCCTATGGAAGTGTCGCCCCCAAATGCTTCTAGAGTGAAACCAAGTCAGTGATCTGGTGGAAGGATCGTTTGGAATATCAAACCATGAGATCTCGATTAAATTCAAAATCTACCTTTCTGCCAGGATCATCAATGCAAGGATTGCGTTCTGTACTGAGAAAATGATGATGTAACAAAACCCTAGAAAAGGTGACATATCGACACACGCATCCAATGAAAGTAGGATATATATAGAGAGAGGGTAGGAATTGTGTTATAAGACTTAAAAAAAGGCGTATCAATATCTTATGCAATATGTGATAGTACAACTTTAACGAAGATTAAATTGCAAACATATGTTTATGATTTTTAAAGATCATAAAAATGTCTTTAAAAATATTTATGATAGGGATTGGTACTTTGGAATGATAAAGATAGTTTCATGGAGACAATTGTAAGATTTAATGCAAAGATTAAAAGATCAAGGAAATTTTATAATGGTGTTAATGTGCCATTTATAGAAATGTTTTATAGAGGTAACACAAAATTGAGAGGGAATTATAAACAAGATTATATTGTAAAAAATTAATGAAAATATAAGCAATGAAAAGTCATTATACAAACTAAATCAAGCTAAATTGGATTGAAATAATCCCTACACTGATATGAATCTCATCTACAAAGGGAAGGAAATGCATTTTGAAGGTAAAATAAACATAAAAAATCACACTAATCAATTAGGTGATGGTAAAACTTAGACAAGGATCGAATTGAAAAATGGGGCTCATCATTTAAACTAATACAAACACCTTAAGAGTATTTATGATAGGTATTATAAGTGTTGGTGTTTTGTAATTACAAAGAGAGTTACTAGAGACTTGTAATGTCCCTAAAACTCGTAAATAATTTTTTTTTCCGTAGGCTAATAAAATACTAAAATTCAAGGACATTGTTTAAAATTTTTGTGGAATAAAACTTGGTTCTATACTAAACCTAAGTGTCGTAAACTATTTTTTTCCTCTATGTGTTTTCCTGTCTGATGATGACATGTTTGCGTGATGTTGTTCTATCACTTGTACTTGTTTGTATGGTTACTCTGCATGTCTACTAGTTGCGGAAATTTGTCGACGCTTACATTATGTTATGTTTTACTTTTATTTTATATGTCTTTAAATTCGTTTATTGTTTTGTTCATAAGAGGCTGACTTGTCTTTGTATGTCAAGGGGTGGAGTGGCGAGGTTTTATCCCTTGAGGGACCACTCGGAAAGGTAAGGAATCCTATTTCTACGGGGCTTACTTAGTTCACGATCAACTAATGTAGAATCCTACTCTCTTGTACAGGTTAAATCATTGGTGAACTATGTCTATGATCATGGTAATACAAACATCCCATGTCTACAACACTACATCTACACTACATTATTTATGTTCATAGCTTGGTGAAAAGAGGATTAAGTCCTAGGCCTAAACTATACCTAAGTCCTATGTAAACAAGGTTCATGAAAATTAATTTTATGCATGTTCATAAAATTTATTGTATACATTAATCTTAAGGTTGGAAACCTTAATGGCCATGTAATATATACTTTGAAACTATATGAAAAAGGGTTTACGGTTATGGAATATTCCATATTCCATTGAAACTTTGTATTAGCATGACATTGGAGGGTTTTAACGTTTAAACATTGGTGGTGGTGAACTGTGGAACAATGACGTGAATCAAAACTATAGAGTTATGGGTTTTGATTTGGTTAATAGTGGTGGATAGGGTGGCGACTTTAATGCTCCTTAGGAAGCATAGGAAGAATTCCTCAAGTGTTGAGTAGGGTTTTTCAATCGTTTCATTTGGTCGTTCGCTGGTTTTGGTGGTTTTGTGCTTCCTGGTTCAATGTTGTGCAACTCAAAATCCTTCCTGCTCTCTTGTAAGGTAAGCAATGTCCTTGATCTGCACAGTGAATGTTTTGATTTTGATTACGATTTCATGGAATACTCCTAATGGTGCTTGCATTGGTTGGTGTAGGTAGCAGAGCATGGTTCTATCGTGTCTTGAGGGTGGTGCCATAGGTTTCCTGCACAACCATTTTTTGGGTAGGCCCCGAAATTTGCAAGGCCCTTACTACTATGTGTTTGTTTGACAGAGGTTTCAAGCTGTGGGTGGGGAAATTCATCGATTAGTTGTTTCATTGGTTGGGGTTTTGATAGTTTCTCTGTATCCAAGGATGCAACTATGTGGTCTTTCCATGGCTATGTCACATGTAAATGTTTGGGGATAAGAGTTTGATTTTACAAATCTTGGCTTGGCTCTATGTAAAAATTCATTGTTTTTTCTATGATTTGTAATGGGTTTTGTTCAATTTTAATGGAATCTCTATGTATATATTTATGATGCATTTCTTTACTTATAGTAACATTTCTTGCAATGGCACCATGGATAGTTCGACTATGTATTTTATGCAATGTATGCTTATGGTGGTACTGTTTAGTAAAAACGGGGATGTATGAGTTTATTAATTGATGTGGCTGGGTCTTACCTTGTGGTCGTAAGCATGAAGCTTGGATCGACCCTTGGTGTGGATACGCAGCTTGTATTTATGTAGTTATGTTTTTAGAATGTGACTGTGCAATGGATGTAAAGAGCATAGCTATTTTTTTTTAAAACTGTTGGTTATCTTGAATTCCTTTCAGGCAGCCTGAGAGGTGAAACCCTTAATATAAATCACATTGTTTTGTTTTGTTATTGGAGCCTACGGGATTCGATCCTGGGTTGTTTAATGAATTAGAATTGTAGTTTGATATTTTTGGTTTGGCCATCTCATAGGATTCGATCCTGGATGCATTTTGATTTAAATCAATAGAGGTATAAGAACATGCTTCTTGGTTTTGTTAATGTGAGTTCAAGATTTTATTAATGAGATTCCACTAGTGTGATGCATAGGGACTGACTCTGTAGATTGATAATTTTGTTTATGTAATTAGTTATTTTAATTTGTTGTTTGTTGTTTTAGTTTATGATATGAAAACATGTAACGACCTAGAACTAAACCTTCACGGGTTTTGATAGCTGGGCTTGTTTCAAAAATTTGAAATTAAATATGTGAACTCCTGTAGCCAATCCTGGATAGGATTCGATGGGTGGGTTGGGTTAATAATACTTAGCAGTGTTTATGTTTTCATAGCATGGATTGTAGTTTTTATGTAAATGTTTGGTTGGTATTACGTTAAGTTGTTTATGGTTTAATTAAAATGTGGAAACAGAAGCATATTTGTTGGCAATATGGAATCTGGCATCGTTTTTAATCTAGGTTTGAGAGTTTGATTTTAATGGTTTAGGAGATTCGATCTCTAGTTAGTTTGTTTCTTTAAATTTGTAGTGTATTATTTATCTTGAAATAGAGTCTATATTAATGGTTTTAGATATTGATTCCTTGGTCTGTATATTTATAATTTATAAATAATTTATTCGAATGTTTTGATGCAAATTTTATAATAATATTTTAGTTTTTATTGCTATTAAGGTTTACTTTATCTAGCTTAATGAAATTATGTTTAACCTTTCATTTATGTTTGAACAATATACAATAGCTCGTTATATTAATAACTAGGGTTTAAGTCTAAGGTATAGTCTGTTTGAGAATTAAATCAATACTAAAAGGATTTAAACTATATAATTCCTATCTCGAAAAAATAATGGCCGAGTTTAATGTTTAAGCAGTAAATCGACCTGTAACATAAAATATGTCCCTAGAGTTTTATGTAGAGATTGTTCAGACTAAGATTCTATAAACAAATGAAAACCTAGCCGAAGCATATATTTAATGTACAGATTTTCATTCCAAATATGAAACCCTACTTAATAAAATCTGTAAGAACTATTGAGAAGGTAAAAAAATCATACCTGCAATTTATAGGTATTTAATGGCTAGAACCCTGCACACTCAAGCACACAGAATTAATAAGAACATAGACAATTATGACCTCATATTTGTCTACTGAATAACTTGGTAACTACCACGTTCTACCCAACCATGACCCGGAACCGTTCCTGGTTTCAATCCGGATCTGCCCGAGTTGGTTCCAACATGCAAGTATTCTAGAGCTCTTAAAGGTAAGGCTTCGCCCATCTAGAATATCAGGTTCCGTACTTGATTGCTTTTCTTTTTGGAAAATTCTCTCCCAAAATTCTGAGGAGAATAATGATTAGATAGAATAGAATGGAGATCCCCAAGTCTTTCTTTGTCGTGGGTCTTTATAGACAATCTTTACGAAAAAAGACAGTTAAATTTCAGTTAGATCAAGAATCATTTACTTTCTTGAAATAATCTTTTACTTTATTTATGTGAAATTAATAATTATTTAACTTTAACTTAGGAAATCTTTGACTAGTTCCTATTTTGACTCTTTTAGGTATTAAATCTTTATTTAATTATTTTAGTAAATAATAATACATAGGTTCTTTATTTATTGTTTATAGTTACTATTATTACTACATATGCTTACTCTTTTATTCATAACATATATAAACTATATATATACATATATTATTGTTAACAATTACTTTAGGTATCATATAGCATGATCCTAATCATATGGTACTTTCATTAGCTTATAAAAAATTCTTTTATTATGGCCTTCAGGTAGGGTTGGTCAACTAAGTTAGGTAGTTATAAACCTCCTTTGCATGTTGGATTACTTCGTATATCATGGTATTTCTTCAGTCCTTGATAAGAAACACAAATTCAAAATTTCATTTAATCAACTTAAAAACAAGTAAGATGAGGTCGGTGTTTTATCATAGTGGTTTCACTCAACACAATTAATTTTCAGTAACTCCTAGCGTTATTCAAATCCCACACTCAATGCTAAAAACAGGGGGTTACAAATAGTGCAATCCTATAGCCTCTCACTCAACACTAATGCTAGGATGTACTTGTATAATACACCTAGGGAGACAATGTCCAAGGATCCGATGTTCCAGAGATTATTCTCAACATCAATTTGGAATGCTACAGGGATTATTCCCAACACTTCCAATTCTTATCTTTCATGTGTTTCAGAGCTATATGCTCAACACAAACATCAAATAATTCATGTGCTCCAGATCTCGCACTCAACAAAAACATCAAATCACTCATGTGCTCCAGAGCTCGTGCTCAACAGAAAATATAATCAATCTTGTGCTTCAGGCTCCACTCCCAGCACATACAATCACATACGTGCTAAATAAAACATATGCATTGGATTACTCCTAATATATCTAACAAATCATCATACTCATGTGCAGTGGGGTTTCATGCCCAATATACAAAATATAAACATAAAAGTATCATCATATGCAATGGGACTTATGCCCATTAATCTTAGGTCAAAATCTGAGATATTACATCCCTCCCCACTTAGAACAATGGCGTCCCTGGTGTTCTAAGGACTATGAATGAAATCATGAAATAAGGTAGGGTAAACCTCTCTCATGGTGGCTTCATTCTCCCAAGTAGCCTCATCGGATTCAAAATTCTTCCATTGCACTTTCAACTAGACTATGGTGCACCTACTGAGCTGCACTTCTCTCTTGTCCAGAATATGAAGGGGTTCAAGTACAAAATCCTCTTCAAGTTCCACCTATAACAAGGACCAATCAATAACATGATTAGTATCATATACATATTTCTTCAATAAGGATGCGTGGAAAACATTATGAACTTTTATGTGAGCATGTAAAGATAATGCATACGTCACTGGCCCTCTCTTGGCCAGTATCTCAAAGGGTCCACAAAATCTTGGTGCCAACTTTCCACACCTTCCCAAGATCAATAAGATTCTCTTTGATTTTACTTTTAAGTAAGCATGTTCACCGATTTGATAATATTTATCTTTCATTTTCTCATCTGTGTAACTCTTATGGCGGCCTTGTGCTTCTTTAAGGTTTTGTTGGACCCTGGTGACCAATTGTTCCAATTATTTTAGTAAATTAGGCCCTAACATGAGACGGTCCACTGGGTTATCCCAAGTAATTGATGTTCTAAAATTCCAACCATAGAGTACCTTGAAGGGCTCATCTTAGTGGAGTTCTAGTATCCGTTGTTATATGCTAATTCTGCGAGATGAAGATAATCCTCCCACTTGGTGGGGTTGTTCATAACATACATCCTAAGCATGTCTTCCAAAATCTGGTTTACATGTTTTGTCTTCCCATCTGTCTATGGGTGGTAAGGAGTACTAAAGTTTAATTGTGTTTCTAATCCGGAGAATAAGGATCTCCAAAAAAAATTGGTAAATTTTTTTTCTCGATCCGAGGTGATTTCCTTGGGTATCCCATGCAATCTAATATCTCTTTTAAGAAGATGTTGACAATGTGAACTGCCTTCTAGGTTTACTTTATTATGATGAAGTGTGACGCTTTCGATAACTTGTCAATCACTACACAGATAGAATCATTTTTCTTCTTTCTCTTTGGTATACCCATAGTAAAATCCATACAAATGACCTCCCACTTCCATTCTAGAATGGGTAATGGTTGCAGCAATCTTGAAGGATGTTGGTGTTCAACTTTGACTAGCTGACATTCTTGACTTTTTGTGATAAACAACACTATTTTGGACTTTAACTTAGGCCATAAAAAGTGTTTCTTTACTGCAGATATCATCTTTTGATATATCGAATGCCTCGATTAGATCTTTTGATAAAATTCTGTGAGGATGTTGGACCTGATGTCTCCTCCTTCTGGAACATGCAATCTTTCTTTGGACCACAATAGCCTAGTCTCATCTATCTTTACTCCTTTTTTTGTTGAAACAACCTGTCCTCTTGGACCTTCTTCAGGATTTCAACATAGAAATGGTCAAATCTGTTTGTCGTTCTAATCCTCTTGTGCAAATCCAAATCAGTTTGAATTAAAGTTACCTCATATAACATATGAGCTTGTCGACTTAAAGCATCAATAATTTTATTCTCCTTTCCTTTTATGTGTTTTAACTCAAAATGGTACTCACTAAGGAAAGCCAACCATCTGGCTTGTCTGGAATTTAGATCTCGCTGATCAAATAAATACTTCAGACTCATGTTGTCTGTCTTTAGAAGAAATTTCTTCCCCATGAGGTAGTTCCGCCACATTTTCACGGCGTGGATAATGGTTGCTAACTCAACATCGCCGGTGGGATAGTTTTGTTCGTGTTCCTTTAAAATCCGCTATTGGATGTAAATACCATAGCTCTGTTTTGTTTAAACTATTGGTTATATTGAATTCCTTTCAATAAGCATGAGAATAGAAACCCTTAATGTATAAATCATAGTGTTTTATTTTGTTATTGGAGCCTACATTATTCGATCCTCGGATTAATGAATTAGACTTGTGGTTTGATATTTTTGGTTTTGGCATCTCACAGGATTCGATCCTAGATGAATTTTGATTTAAATGAACATAGGTGTAAGAACATGCTTCTTTCTTTTGTTAATGTGATTTCATGGTTTTATTAACAATATTCCACTAGTGCGATGCGCAAGGTATGACTCTGTCTTAATAAAAAAAATTATGTAATTAGTTATTTTAATTCGTTGTTTATCGTTTTAGTTTATGATATGAATACATGTAGTGACCTACATCCAAACCTTCACGGGTTTCGATGGTTGGGATAGGTTAAAATATTTGAAATGAAATATGTGAAATCCTGCAGCCAATCTTGGACAAGATTCGATGGCCAGGCTAGGTTAATAATACTTAGCAGTGTTTATGTATTCATAGCATGGATTGTAGTGTTTGTGTAAAATTTTGGTTGGTATTATGTTAATTTGTTTATGGTTTAATTAGAATGTGGAAACAAAAGCATATTCACTGGCAATATGGAATATTCCAACATTTTTAATTTATGTTTGAGAGTTTTATTTTAATGGTTTAGGAGATTCGATCTCTGGTTAGTTTGTTTCTTTCAGTTTGTAGTTTATTAGGTATCTTTAAATAGATTCTATATTAATGAGTTTAGAGATTGGTTCCTTGGTTTCTATATTTATAATTTATAAATAGTTTATATGAATGTTTTGATGCAGAGTTTATAATAATATTTTAGTTCCTATTGTTATTAAGGTTTACTTTACCTAGCTTTATGAAAACTATGTTTAACCTTTGATTTATGTTTGAACAATATACAATAGTTAGTTATCTTAATAACTAGGGTTTAAGTCTAAGGTATACCCTATTTGAAAATTAATTCAATACTAAGAGGATTTAAACTAAAAAATTCCTATCTAGGAAAAATAATGGTTGAGTTCAATGTTCAAGTAGTAAATCAACCTGTAACATAAAATCCGTCCCTAGAGTTTTATGTAGAGATAGTTCAGACTAAGATTCCATAAACAAATGAAAACCTAGACAAAGCATATATTTAATGTACATATTTTCATTCTAAATCATAAACCCTACTTAATAAAATATGTAAGAACTGTAGAGAACGTAAAAAACTCATACCTTCAATTTGTAGTTATTTAATAGCTAGAACCCTATGTACTGAAGCAAATAGAATTAATAAGAACATAGAAATTTCTGAATTCATATATGTCAACCGAATAACTTGGAAACTACCATGTTCCACCCAACCATGAGCCAGAACCGTTCCTGGTTTCAATCCAGATCCCCCCGAGCTAGTTCCAACATGCAAGTAGTCTAGAGATCCTAAAGGTAAGGTTTCACCTATATAGAATATCAAGTTTTGTATCAGATTGATTTTCTTTTTGGAAAATGCTCTCCTAAAATTCTTAGGAGAATAATGATCAGATACAATAGAATGGGGGTCCCCAAGCCTTTCTTTGGCTTGGGTCTTTATAGACAATCTTTAGGAAAAATGACACTTAAATTTCAATTAGATCAAGAATCATTTATTTTCTTGAAATAATCTCTTACTTGATTTATGTGAAATTAATATTTACTTAACTTTAACTTAGGAACTCTTTCACTAGTTCCTATTTTGACTCTTTTAGGTATCAAATCTTTATTTAATTATTTTAATAAATAATAATATATAGGTTGTTTATTTATTATTTATAATTACTATTATTACTACATATGCTTACTCTTTTATTCATAACATATATAAACTATATATATACATATATTATTGTTAACATTTACTATAGGTATCATATAGGATGATCCGAATCATATGGTACTTTTATTATCTTATAATCATTTCATTTTATTATGGCCTTCAGGTAGGTTTGGTCAACTAAGTTAGGCAACTCTAAACCTCCTTGCATGTTGGATTACCTTGTATATCGTGGTAGTTCTTCAGTGCTTGATGAGAAACAGAAATTCAAAATTTCATTTAATCATCTTAAAAATAAGTAAGATGAGGTCGGTGTTCATCGGAGTCGCTTTCACTCAACACAATTAATTTTTAGTAACTCCTAGCGTTATTCAGAGCCCACGCTCAATGCTAAAAATAAGGAGTTACACTTAGTGCAATTCCAGAGCCTCTCACTCAACACTAATGCTAGGATGTACTTGTATAATACACCTACCGATACAATGGCTAAGGATTCAATGTTATAGAGCTTATGCTCAACATCAATTTGGAATGCTCCAGGGCTTATGCCCAACACTTCCAATTCTTATATTTCATGTGCTTCAAATCTTTATGCTCAACACAAACATTTCATAACTCATTTTCTCCAGAGTTGATGGTCAACATAAACATCAAATACTCATGTGATTCAGAGCTCGTGCTCAACACAAAAATCAAATCATTCATGTGCTCTAGATCTCGCGCTCAACACAAACATCAAATCACTCATGTGCTCTAGAGCTCTCGCTCAACACAAAATCTCATCAATCATGTGCTTCAAGGTCCACGCCCAACACATATGATTGCATACATGATAAATAAAACATATGCATTGGCTTACGCCCAATATATTTAACAAATTATCATACTCATGTGCAGTGGGGTTTTATGCCCAGTATACAAAATATAAAAATCAAAGTATCATCATATGAAATGGTACTTATGCCCATTAGTGTTAGGTCAAAATTCAGGATATTACATCCCTCCCCGCTTAGAACAACACCATCCCTGGTGTTCTAGGGACTAGAAATGAAATCATCAAATAAGGTGGAGTAACCCTCTCTCATGGTGGATTCATTCTCCCAAGTATCCTATCAGCTTCAAAATGCTTCCATTTCACTTTCAACTAGACTATGGTGTGCCTCCTGAGCTTCACTTCTCTCTTGTCCAAAATATGAATGGGTTTGGGTACAAAATCACCTTCACGTTCCACCTATAACAAGGACCAATCAATAACATGTTTAGTATCATATACATATTTCTTCAATAAGGATGCACTAAGGATTCGTGGAAAAAATTATGAACTTTTATGTGAGCGGGTAAAGCTAATTCATACACCACTAGCCCTCTCTTGGCCAGTATCTCAAAGGGTCTGCAAAATATTGGTGCCAACTTTCCGTGCCTTCCCAAGCTCAATGAGCTTCTCTTTGCTTTTACTTTTAAGTAAACATGTTCACTGTTTTGATAATATTTATCTTTCCATTTATTATTCGTGTAACTCTTCTGGCAGTCTTGCGCTTCTTTACGGTTTTATTGGACCTTAGTGTCAAATTATTCCAAGTCTTTTAGTAAATCAGGCCCTAACATGAGCCGGTCTACCTGGATATCCCAAGTAACCGGTGTTCTACACTTCCGACCCTACAGTACCTCAAAGGGACTCATCTTGGCGGAGGTCTGGTATCCGTTGTTATATGCTAATTCTATGAGATGCAGATAATCCTCCCAATTGGTGGGGTTTTTCATAACATACATCCTAAGCATGTCTTCCAAAATATGGTCTACCCATTATGTCTTTGTGTCTGTCTACGGGTGGTAAGCAATACTAAATTTTAACTCCGTTTCTAATCTGGAGAATAAGGATCTGCAAAAGTTTCTAGTAAACTTTGTGTCTCGATCCGATATGATTTCCTTGGGTATCCCATGCAATCTGAATATATCTCTTAAGAAAATGTTGACAATGTGAAATTCCTTGTAGGTTGACTTTAATGGGATGAACTGTGAAGATTTCGATAAGTTGTCAACCACTGTAAAGATAGAATTGTTTTGCTTCTTTCTCTTTGGTAGACCCTTAATAAAATCCATACTAATGACCTCCCACTTCCATTCTAAAATGGGTAACGGTTGCATCAATCTTGAAGGATGATGGTGCTAAGATTTGATTAGATGACATTCTTGAAATTTTGCGATAAACAATGCTATTTCAACATTTAAATTAGGCCATAGAAAGTGTTTCTTTACTGTAGATATCATATTATTATATCTCAGATGCCCCGAGTAGTGTTTCTGATGAAATTCCGTGAGGATGATGGACCTGATGTCCCCTCCTTTCAGAATATACAATCTTTATTTGGACCACAATAGGCAGGTCTTGTCTACCTTATACTCCTTTTGTTGTTGAAACAACCTATCCTCTTGGACCTTCTTCAGGATTTCAACATAGAAACAATCAACTCTGTTTGTCGTTCTAATCCTCTCATGCAAATATGAATCGGTTTGAATTAAAGTTACCTCATATAACATATGAGATCGTCGACTTAAAGCATCAACAATTTTATTCTCCTTGCCATTTATGTGTTTTAACTCGAAATGGTATTCGCTAAGGAAATCCAATCATCTGGCCTATTTGTCATTTATATCTAGCTGATCAAATAAATACTTCAAACTCATGTTGTTTGTCTTTAGAAGATATTTCTTCCCCATGAGGTAGTTCCTCCAAATCTTCAAGGCATTGATAATGGTTGTTAGCTCAAGATTGTGGGTGGGATATTTTTGTTCGTGTTCCTTTAACTTCCACGATTCATAACAGATCACATAACCGATCTGCAAGAGGACTCCTGCAAGTCCTTCCTTTCTCACATTCAGGAAAACAACGAAATCCCCATCCAGTTCCACAATTTGTATTATCGGTGCAGTCGTCAAAATTTGTTTAAGCTTCGGAAAACTTTCCTCGCACTTGGTCATCCATAAGAACTTGTTTTCCTTGTTTTGCAAAGCGGTCATGGGACAAGCAATCCTCAAAAATTTATTGATGAAATTTTGGTAGTAGCCGGCTAATCCCAAAAATGACCTAAAGTCAGTGACATTGGTAGGGGTATGCCAATCCTCTGTGGCTTTAATATTTTTCGAGTCAATGACTATCCCCTTCTCAGAGATGATGTGACCTAGGTGTTGTATCTGTGGTTTTTATAAATATCACATTTACTAAACTTAGCATAAAGCAGGTGTTCCCATAACACCCGCACTACTATGCGGAAATGCTCCTCATGTTCTGCTGTACTTTTAGAGTAAACTAGGATGTCATCTATGAAGACCAATACAAATTTATCTAGGTATTTACTGAAAATATTGTTCATCATACACATAAAATTTGCAGGTGCATTGGTCAACCCAAATGGCATTACTACAAACTCGTAGTGGTTGTGTCGCATACGAAAGGTTGTTTTATGAATATCTTCATCATGGATCTATACCTGATGGTATCTAGACCGTAGGTCAATATTTGAAAATAAATTGGCTCCTACAACTTGATCAAAAAATTCATCGATGCTAGGGAGTTGGTAATAGTTCTTGATGGTCATCTTGTTAAGTTGGTGGTAATCGATGCTCATCTGCATCGTACCATCCTTCTTCTTTATGAAAAGTATAGGTGCTCCCCAAGGGGACACACTAGGTTAGATATAACCCTTCTCAATAAACTCCTACAACTGTAACTTAAGCTCCACCAACTCTAGTGTGCTCATGCGGTATGGGGATTTTGAAGTCGGAATTGAACCTGTTGTTAGTTCTATGGAAAAATGTAAGTCTTGTTTCGGTGGTAATCCTGGTATTTCCTCGGGAAATATGTCTGTAAAGTCTACGAGAACTGGAAATACCTCGATGTGTTGATCTCTCTCAACTTATACATCCTGGATGTTTACTTCAAACAGTTTGGAGCCTTTCCCAACTCACTTATTTACTTGTAAGGAAGATATCTTCCTAATGAAAACATTCTTAGGTATGCCTTGAATCTTTATCTGATTCCCTTGGCTATATGTGCACAAGATTGAATTGTGTATATAATGAAGCATTAAATGGTGTAGTTCCAACTAGTCAATGTCGATAAGTACGTACATCGTACGATCCTAAGGGTAAAATTTTCAAATTTATCCTAGCAAGGAAACCATTCAATTTTACTTCACAATCTCTAACTATTTCATAAACCTTTTGTTTCGTACCCGTGGCTAATTGCACCAGCCATGGTCTCTGATCATGTTTAACTTTGTCTAGTTTACATAACTCAACAATTTTAGGCGATACATAGCTTCAGAAAGCACCGGGTTCAATCAAAATTGAAATACAAGTGTTTGAAACCTTACTTTCTATTTCAACCATAATAGCCTGATGGTCTTCCTGTCAACCATCCAAAGCTACATAAATCATCAGCGTGCTAGCTATGTCCTCTACAATTGGTTCTCCTTGTATATTTTGCAAGAATCCATTAGTCTTGTTTTTACAATATCTGGAGCATTTGACTGGCAGCGGGGAAACATTGGCTCCTCCATTTGCTGATGGTCTATTGGCATTTGCTGCAGGAACATTTAGCTTTGTACCTGTCTTGTTGAAGTTCTTATTGGATGGAAAACTATTGTTTTGTTTTCTATAAGGCGGTGGGTTGAAACCCCGGTTGTAGTTGTCTAAGAAGGTCCTAGACCTGTCTTGACTTCTGTTGATGTTTTCCTGCCTTATATGTCCATGCTCGGAGAAAATCCTAGCTTTTTGTAGGGTAGTTTCCATATTTTTAGGCATGTCAAACTCAATTCTCTCTCGAATATTGGGAGGAAGACATCCTAAAAATTGTTGTATTTTCACTTTCTCATCCTTCATGTAAGCTGGGTATTGTAATGGATCCAAAAAACTATTAATGAAAGCATCCACGGTCATGGAACCCATCCTTAACTCATGAAATTCCTTCACCTTCATGTCGAAGAATATTTCAGACATGTATTTCTCCTGAAACATTCTGTGAAAGTTACTCCATCGGATTTCTTTTACCACATCCTTTTTGGTATGCTTTAGGTCTCTCCACCATCTAGTTTCTTTTCCATTTAAATTATAGATGGCTAGATGAGATTTCATCCCACTAGAGTAGTTGTGTACTCAGAAGTATTTTCTCATACCTAGAAGCCACTCTTCATCTTTCTCCCTGGTGTTCATCTCTAGTTCATATGTTGGGGCTCTTATCCTTCTGAACTCTCCTTGGAGGTTGTCATCATTCCTCTATTTCTTTCTATAAGGAGAAAGGGAATTATTAATGGAAAAAATATGATAATCTATTTTTGGAGATCGAGGCATGTGTTCTTCTTGTCCTTCTTCTTTTGGGTTGCTAACCCGTTTATGATTAAAAAAAATTCTTGGATTTGTTGGTTGAATGAGTAGGCTTTCCAAGCGGGCTTCCTCCTGTCATGTTCCACAATAAAGCTTCATTAATTGCATTCTGCTCTTTTCTTTCATTCATATTATCATCTTTGAAACTCTGCAAGTCTTCTTGGATACTTTGTATGGTTTTCAGTATATAAAAATTCAATTCAACCACTAGTTCTCCTTCCTGTGTGGGGGTATTCATATTTCCTTGCCAGCTGTTGTCATCTTCTGTGTTCATGATTTGAACTATTCTTGAATCCTACAATTTAAAATATTTAATAACAAAGAATTTCCTATTAGTAAACACAATTTCAAATACAATTTATTTCTGCAACGAATGTTTGGTAATTCCCATTAGGTCTCCTAGTGTTTGAATCTGGGCTCTGATACGACTTGTAATGTACCTAAAATTTGTACATATAAAAAAAATTGTAGGCTAATAAAATACTAAGATTCAAGGACACTGTTTAAAACTTCTATGGAATAAAAATTGGTTGTATACTAAACCTAATTGTCCTAATTTGTTTTTTGTCCTGTATGTGTTTTTCTATCTGATGATCATGTGTTTACATGATGTTGTTCTATCACTTGGACTTGGTTGTATGGTTACTCTACATGTCTACTAGATGCAGACATTTGTCGACGCTTACATTATGTTATGTTTTACTTTTATTTTATATGTCTTTAAATTCGTTTATGTTTTTGTTCATAAGAGGATGGCTTGCCTTTGTATGTCAAGGGGTGGAGAGGTGGGGTTTATCCCTTGAGAGACCACTCGAAAATGTAAGGATTCCTATTGCTACAGGAATTACTTAGTTCGTCATGAACTAATGCAGAATCCTAGTCTCTTGTATAGGTTAAATCATCGGTGAACTATGTCTATGATCGTGGCAATAAAGACATCCTACGTCTACAGCACTACATATACACTATACTATTTATGTTCATAGCTGGGTAAAAATAGGACTAATTCCTAGGCCTAAACTATACCAAAGTCTTATGTAAATAAGGTTCATGAAAGATTAATTTTATGCATGTTCATAAACTTTATTGTACACATTAATGATAAGGTTGGAAACCTCAATGGCCTTGTAATATATACTTTGAAACTATATTGAAAAGGGTTTATGGCTATGGAATATTCCATATTCCATCAATACTTTGTATTAGCATGACATTGGAGGGTTTTAAGGTTTAAACGTTGGTGGTGGTGAACTGTGGAACAACGACATGAATCAAAACTATAGAGTTATGGGTTTTGATTTGGTTGGAAATGGTGGAAAGGGTGGCGAATTTAATTCTCCTTGGGAAGCACAAGTAGAATGCCTCAAGCGTTGGGTATGGTTTTCCAATCATTTCATTTGGTCTTTCACTGGTATTGGTGGTCTCATGCTTCTTGGTGCCATGTTGCGCAAATCAACAACCTTCCCGCTCTCTCGTAAGGTAAGCGATGTCTTCGATCTGCATAATGAATGTTTTGTGTTTGATTATGATTTCATGGAATACTCTCGATAGTGCTTGCATTCGTTGGTGCAGGTGAAAGAGTGTGGTTCTATCATGGATTGAGGGTGGCACCATAGGTTTCCTGCACAACTATTCTTTGGGTAAGCCCTAAAATTGGCAAGGCCATTACTACTATGTGTTTGTTTGACAGAGGTTTCGATTTGTTGGTGGGTAAATGCATCGATTAGTTGTTTCGTTGGTTAGGGTTTTGACAGTTTCTTTGTATCAAAGGATGTGAATTTGTGGTATTTCCATGGCTCTGTCACATGTAAACATTTGGGGATAAGAGTTTGATTGTCTGAATCTTGGCTCGACTCTATGTATAAACTCACTGTTTTTGCAATAATTTGTAATGGGTTTTGTTTAATTTTAATGGAAGCTTTGTGTTTATCTTTATGATGTGTTTCTTTACTTACATTTCTATTTATTGAAATGGCACCATTGATAGTTCGATTGTGTATATTATGCAATGTATGCTTATGGTGGTACTGTGTGGTAAAAACATGGATGTATGAGTTTATTAATTGATGTGGCTAGGTTTTACCTTGCGGCCGTAAGCATGAAGCTTGGCTCGGGCCTTGGTGTGGACACGCAGCCTGTATTTATGTATTTATGTTTTTAGAATGTGATGGTGCAATGGATGTAAAGAGCGTAGCTTTATTTCATTTAAACTGTTGGTTATATTGAAGTCCTTTCAGGAAGCCTCAAAGGAGAAACCCTTAATGTATAAATCACAGTGTTTTGTTTTGTTATTGGAGCCTACAGGATTCAATCCTGGGTTGTTTAATAAACTAGACTTGTGGTTTGATATTTTTGGTTTCGGCATCTCACAAGATTCAATCCTGGATGCATTTTTATTTAAATGAATAGAGGTGTAAGAACATGCTTCTTGGTTTTGTTAATGTGAGTTCATGGTTTTATTAACGAGATTACACTAGCGCGATGCATAGGGAATGACTCTGTCTTGATAATTTTGTTTATGTAATTAGTTATTTTAATTCGGTGTTTATCATTTTAGTTTATGACTTGAATACATGTAATGACCTACAGGCAAACCTTTGCAGGTTTCGATGGCTGGGCTGGGTTAAAATATTTTAAATGAAATATGTGAAATCCCACAGCCAATCCTAGATAGGATTCGATGGCTGGGATGGGTTAATAATACTTAGCAGTGTTTATGTTTTCATTGCATGGATTGTAGTGTTGATGTAAATGTTTTGTTGGTATTACGTTAATTTTTTTATGGTTTAATTAAAATGTGGAAACAAAAACATATTCGTTGGCAATATGGAATCTACCAACGTTTTTAATTTATGTTTGAGAGTTTGATTTTAATGGTTTAGGAGATTCGATCTCTGGTTAGTTTGTTTCTTTTACTTTGTAGTTTATTAGTTATCTTTAAATAGAGTCTATATTAATGAGTTTAGAGATTGGTTCCTTGGTCTGTATATTTATAATTTATAAATAGTTTATCTCAATGTTTTGATGTAGAGCTTATAATAATATTTTAGTTTTTATTTCTATTAAGGTTTACTTTACCTAGCTTTATGAAAACTCTATTTAACATTTCATTTATGTTTGGATAATATACAATAGCCACATTTCTCTTAATAAATAGGGTTTAAGTCTAAGGTATACTCAGTTTGACAATTAAATCAATACTAAGAGGATTTAAACTATAAAATTCCTATATAGGAAAAATAATGGTTGGGTTTAATGTTTAAGCAGTAAATCAACCTACTACATAAAACCTGTCCCTAGAGTTTTATGTAGAGATAGTTCAGACTAAGATTCTATAAACAAATGAAAAGCTAGCTGAAGCATATATTTAATGTACATATTTTCATTCCAAATCATAAACCCTACTTAATAAAATCTGTGAGAACTGTCGAGCAGGTAAATACCTCATACATGCAATTTGTAGTTATTTAATGGCTAGAACCCTGCACACTCAAGCACACAGAATTAATAAGAACATAGACAAATCTGACCTCAGATATGTCAATCGAATAACTTGGGAACTACAACGTTCCACCCAACCATGACCCGAAACCGTTCCTAGTTTCAATTCGGATCCCCCCGAGTTGGTTCGAACATGCAATTAGTCTAGATCTCCTAAAGGTAAAGATTCACCTATCTCAAATATCATGTTCTGTACTAGATTTCTTTTTCTTTTGGAAAATGCTCTCCCAACATTTTTAGGAGAATAATGATTAGATAGAATAGAATGGGGATCCCTAGGCCTTTATTTGGCTTGGGTCTTTATAGACAATCTTTAGGAAAAATGATAGTTAAATTTCAGTTAAATCAAGAATCATTTATTTTCTTGAAATAATCTCTTACTTGATTTATGTGAAATTAATATTTATTTAACTTTAACCTAGGAACTCTTTGAATAGTTCTTATTTTGATTCTTTTAGGTATTAAATCTTTATTTAATTATTTTAGTAAATAATAATACATAGGTTCTTTATTTATTATTTATAGTTACTATTATTACTACATATGTTGACTCTTTTATTCATGACATATATAAACTATATATATACATATATTATTGTTTACATTTACTTTAGGTATCATATAGCATGATCCCAATCATATGGTACTTTTATTGGCTTATAATCATTTCTCTTATTAAGGCCTTCAAGTAGGGTTGGTCAACTGTCACATGCCCCAATTTTGTAAAATAATGTTATTTTATTTTTATATTATTCCCAAACATTATGTTAAATTTAATGCTAAGTGGAGACTGATGACTCAGCAGAGTCAAGGATGTGGAATGTAATTCTGAATATTTAATTTTTAATAAATAAAAAGTGGAGACAACAGCCTAGGAGAGCTGTTAAAAAGAGTGTTACTAGTCAAGTGGTGGAAGTAACTAGGTGGAAAGCAAAAAGGCAAGTGGCAGCATCCTCAAACAGTTCCTATGTTGCAGGTGGCAACTTCCCTACATTTGGCATCATGATTCCCCAAGAAAATGGGATCGGAGNCTAGGTGGAAAGCAAAAAGGCAAGTGGCAGCATCCTCAAACAGTTCCTATGTTGCAGGTGGCAACTTCCCTACATTTGGCATCATGATTCCCCAAGAAAATGGGATCAGAGTAGGTGGCTCAATTAATGACAACTAACCCAAAAAGACCTAGGAAATCTTATTAAAAATGCCCAATGTAAAGAGCTGAGGCTGCTCATTTTTCCAAGAGAAGAATCATTCAGGTGAATTCACTTCAAGGAATTTATTGGGAAAGGGAAAAATTGAAGGAGGGTGTTTGAGGGGTAAACTGCAGGAATTTGATCTAGTGTAGTTTGCAGCTGAAAGATCTTACTACAGTATGCAAAGTTGGTATTGAGTCTTAGGACTGGTACTTTGTTGTTTGCTTCACCTAGTTCTAGCCAAGTAGATCAGAACAAGCTCGGGGGTCCTGAGAAGTCACTGTTTGAGTGCTCTCCAGGAGTTGGTAGGGAGGAACGGCCTCCCATTGCTGTTGTCGTCCAGCTTAAAAAGACAGGTTTAATTTTCCTTTCAATTCCTTTGTTATAGTTAATCTCTATGTTTGGTTAGTAAATGAATGATGTTATGATATGTTGTGTTAAACCTCTTAGTTATTCCAGATTAAATCTATACTGGGATGAAAGATAAATCCTACCTGTGTTTTTCCCCATCTGGAGTAATCCAGATCGTACTCTAGCACGGGTAGTTTGTTTAAGTATATAAAGTATGATAGGATTGTAATGAATTAAATACTCATGTTCAAAGTAAAGATATGTTACCTTTTTGTAGATAGATGCTTTTTAGAAGGTTATTAATTTGTTTGCAGACGTCATTAGAAATAGACTGTGCAAATAGCAGGTTAATAAAGAATTTTACTTATAGTATTGACTGACATCAGTAGGTAAATTTTATCAATTATTTTCTACAGTCTTTATTTACATAAACTGTACCTTACTTGGAAATACAAGACTTAGATTTATTAACTGGGTATTAATAGTTCATGTTATGAATAGGTATAAATATATTACTGATAGCTTTTCCCTTTAGTAATATTTAATTTTCCTGTAACTATTGGAACTATAATTAAATAATATGATAAATATTTCAGTAGTCCTTACCGAGCTTAATAGTTAAAGGAGAGAAGTAACTTAGAGTTAAGTAAAATACTGTAAACTATATTATAATTCTGTAGAATAGTGTAAACATAAAGAATACTAATAAGTATGGAGGTTTTTCATGTTTGTATTCTAAGTAACCCATACCAACAAATTAAATAAAACTAATGTAAATATTATAGACTGTTTCAGTCATAATTATTATGTAAATTTAAGAATGGATGTACTACTTAGATAATAGTACTATAAATGTAAATATTATTAATATTATTGTTCTTAAAACAGAGAACAACTATATGATAATAAGTAATGAATACAGCAACAATAATTACAAGGTAATAACATAGGAAATTAATATCCTATTAAAAATTAAAGGGATTAAAACCCTAGCTCATGAATTGAGCATAAATGATAAACTTTGAAATATAAATTATAAATAAATCTTAGTATCATAGTAACCTAGGTCATACTTAGGTTAATATATTTTCAATTATTATCTAACAGGCGCAAAGGCTTCTACAAAAGAAACAGAGTCTATTAAAAAAGCATATACTTAATTATTGGGATTTAAGCCCTTAAAACTAAAAACATTTCCATTACCGACTTATTAACCATTTCTCTTAAGCAGTGTAAACATCGTAGAATAACAAAATACTCCATTCTCAGTCCTCAAGGATATATAAACAAAAATAAAGAAAAAAATATAATTATCAACTTCAGAGTAAAATAAACCGAACCAGGGTTTTACAGGATAAACCCTAACCCAACGAATTTCATCAAATTATTCAAGATTTCAATCACATCTATGAGTACAGCCTTCAAATTTAAACATATAAAAACCGGATAAATACTCAAACAGAGTTATCTTATTAAATTTTCAAAATGGGTATAAACCCTAATTCTTTACAGAGTACGGCTCAACGGCCAGCTATCAACTACATATTGCAGTGAATCTATCTTCGCTAGCATACTTCCAAAACTAACAGAGAAGCTAAGCTTCAACCAAAATACTACACTCACAGAGTGCAATCACCCTGTCGAGGGTTTGATTTTAAAATATAATTATAATAACCTGTAAACAGCTTACAACATTACAGTTTAACTTGTGGCGAAACAAAAAAGGCTATTCAAACCCTAGGTGAGACCAAACGACCATCCCAACTGCATCTAAGGTGAGAACCCATCCCTCAAACCACAGGGATTACTCGAAATGGAGCCACGAGCCATGGCTGGTGTAAGGGTAGTCTTGTATCTCTGAATGAGCTACACCTCCACGAATATCTGCAACAAAATGCAAACCCTTGTCAGCAACCTTTTTACATGTGAAAAGCTTAAGATAATTACTGTAAATAAAAAAAAACTTGTTGAGTGTAAAAGAATGGTGTATGAAAATCATACCTGTCACGAGGAGTAAAGTGAGTCGGGTCTCAAGCACCATCACCTACCAACGACACAATGGAGAACCTATTAAATCATGAAAACCTCACACAACAACAAGCTACTAAGAGCCGAAAAGGAATCTGAAGTTTAACAACTACACAAACGTTGGGGAGAAGGTTTCAGGTAGCAAAGAACTTTCAATAAAGGAAGAACAGCTCCATGACTGACAAAGGAATTTTAACAATAAAAACCACTCATGGGAGAATGGAAACAACATAAGGGAAAGGTTTGAGGTGGCAATAACCAGGAAACGTCGTCGGCCATGGAAGACGAGCCCTGGAGCAGCGTGAACGGCGGGATAACAATGCCTTAGGTCAAGTTTCCTGAGTGTTTTATATGCCTTACACTTGGACAGGATCGCTCCACGTATCCTTAGATTTATTCCACAAACAAGGGTCATGTTCCATAGTTATTTGCATGAGAATTACATTATTGTTTGTTTGCACAGCGCGGGGTAAAAACCTTATCAACAGCCCAATAGTATGGAGTCAAACTCTAATCATCAGCATTACAAATTATTAACACTTAATCACCAATCATTAACGTAGAAAAGTGTACGTTGATCAAGCTTGAACCATGTGTAATTACAAGTTTAAAACCCGACGCGGATTATGCCAAACCCTCACTACTTTAACTTATATTGTTTATGTTATACATTAGCATAACGTGTTGAGTGTTGGCATAATTGCTCTCTAGCTTAGTCTTAATAAGTTAGATAGCATAGGATACATGTTAAGATTTTAGATTGAGACTTAGTTAAGTTTTTAATATGGTTTTCGAGAATGCATATTAACTATTACGAGATCTTGGCAACTCTAGTAAAAAGGCTTAAGTCCCTTGAGTTGTACCTTGAAAACTTGAACACAATAAAGTTTGGTATGTGAATGCATGGTAAGTTAACCCTTATTAAACCACTCGTTATTAGAGTTTGGGTATAGTAGACCCTTTTATTTAGGAAAAATTTCTAAGTCTAACTTTTATAGAAGTATCTTATAATAATGCCAAGAAGTTAAGGCTAGATTCGATTTTGTGACAATAATAAACTTTTGTAGATTATTGGCTCATCAAACAAGTCATTTATGTAAAAGTTAAGAACTATAAATGAATTGATAACTCCTATAGCATCGAAAACTATGGAGTACTACATTTTTCAAAGATAATGGTATTATCACAAGAATATGTCGTATAGTTATACGACATTACTTGTTAAATAAATGGAAACACTTCATTTTGGTTTCATGTTCATCAAATTGTCTAGTGGACAGTAATATGGTTATATAGATAAAACTGATAATATGATAAAAAGTGATCCTTTTAACATTTTCAAAAGTAAGTAAAATTCAGAGTTAAATTATAGAAACAAAGTATGGGTAGTCGTAAGCTCTTGTGGAAGAGCTTGATGGTCTTAGTTTCTTAATTCAAAAGTTCTTACTATTAATAAGATAATAGGCTACGAGTATCCTATAAAAATAACTTTCAAGGGCAACGATTATGCAAGCAAGACAAGATAATATTGCAAAAAAATATTGTAAAATAAGACAATTGCTTATGAGTATGATTAAACACTTAGACTGAAGAAGAAATTCACCTACTGGAAGTCTAATGATAAAGTCACAATTATATTATACTGACATTACACTTCCTTTAAGCTTGTCTATATGAACAACTGATGTAAATCAAATGATTTTACCTTGCAGTAGCTGTCTAGTGTTTAGCAGCTTATTGTACTAAGATTTTTAATTTGCAATTAAAATACTGCTGACATTTATAAATCTTTAAAAATATATATATACTCGATCGATCATACCTGTAAAAACCTGTAAGAAACAGTATTCATCTGCATTAGCATGAATGTTAAGTAAGCCCCGGATCTAAAAGTAAATTCCACCTACTGACATAAAGAGCTAATCAGTAATCTGAAGTAGATATTACACAAAAGATTTTTATTCTACTATGAACAAATAAATTGTTAAAGAAACCACTTACTTGACTAATATTGAGGTTAACTATTAGCTGTTAGTAAACCGCAGGTTTTAACAATTATTGTTAACTCGAAAAATTTTAATTTTTTTTGCGAAATTTGGGGTTGTGACATGTGGTATCAGAGCATAAGGTTCAAACACTAGGCCTTGATGCAGCCCAACTAGCTTTCATAAAACTATAAAATTGAATTCTTATGCTAATGTATTTAATTTTCTTTTATGTTATTCAACAAAGAATTGTCTTTTTCTGAAGTTTAACAGGCAGGTATGGAAAGCCCGGGAGAGTATGCAGAGGAGGAGTCTCCGATTAAAGAAACAAGAAATTTACCCAAATATCCTATACCAGGGGATGTAACTACAAATTCCTCAGAGTTGTTACAGACTGTAAAAGATTTGAAAACTGAAATGGAGTCTGTAAAGAAAGAGAATGAAAGGATTCTGAGAGCTTAAGAAGAACTGAATCAAATCCTAATGGAAAAGTTTCAAACCGAAGGAAGGGGTAGAAGGTCAGAATCTAAAGATGCTAGTTATCCAAGAAAATATAAAAAGATGAAGTATACAAAGACTAAAAGTAGTTCATCATCAGAAGTGTTTGGTGAACGACAAAGTTACCATAATACTAGTGATAGTAGTGATGATGATCTGTATATCAAGAAGAGGAAATATAAACCTTATGAGGAAATCTCAAGGGAATTCAAAAAGATAAAACCACCAACCTTTAATGGAGAGACTGAGAAGGGGGAGGAAGCTGGGTCCTGGTTATTTGGGATGAAGAAGTACTTCCAGATATATAATTATTCTAACCAGTTAAAGGCTAGGATGGCTATATACAACCTCTCAGGAAAGGCTGATATTTGGTGGCAGGACTTGAAGAGAGTTAAGGGTATAAAAGAGAAGGAAGTTAACTGGAGTACCTTTAAGTGGTACTTTAAAAATAAATTCATGTCTGAGCAATATTACGAGGAAAGGGCTAAGAAGTTTTATGAACTAAAGTTAGGTTCTATGAAAATGAAGGACCTGAACAGTAAACTTAGGTATGTACCCTACCTAGTGGATGAGAAACCAAAAGTACAACGATTCGTTAGTTTTTTACCATATCATATTAAGGATAGAATTGAATATGATAACCCAAAGACCCTGGAGGAAGCTATGAGGAAGGCTAATTTTTGCTTTGGTCAGAGTCGAAAGAAAGAAAGCTTGACCAACTGGAAGGCTAAGAAAAATAATAATCAGTCCGCATTCAAGAAGAAATATTTTGTGCCTAACAGGAATTTTAAGAATAATAAGGCCAAAAACTATTCTAACAACAAGAATTTCCAGGGAAATAGGATTAGTACACTCAATAATCAGAGCAATTTTAAGGGTAAGGAAACTGCAAATAATCTTGGAAGTTTTACCAAGAATTTTGAGTGCAAAGAGCCTGTCAAGTGCTGGGAATGTAATGGCCTGCACTGTGCTTCAATATGTCTAAATCAGAAGAAGACTGTTAGCAACATCCATACCGTACAGGAGGAGATGACTGTTGGAGAACTAGCGAGGAGCATGCCCAGAATTAATGCAGCCTTGGAGAACTGACAGACTGAATATCAGACTTCCATGGTGGAAGTAGAAGGTATGATTAATGAGACCCCTGTAAACATTTTAATTGATCCAGGAGCTAGTCTCAGTTATATTGCACCTCAGATAGTGGAAAAATGTAAGTTATCTGTCGATAAGTTTGAAAATCCATGGTTAGTTCAGTTAGCCACTGGGGCTAAAAGAAAAGTAACTTGCTTTGTAAAAGAATGTGCTTTACTTATGGATAAACTTGAAACTATTGTTAAAATTAATGTTTTGTCACTTGGATCATATGATTTGATGATTGGTATGGACTGGTTAGAACAGCATAGAGTAATTTTAAACTGTTACGAAAAAAAATTTACATGTTTAAATAGTGATGAACAACCAGTAATTGTTAAGGGTATTCCTAGAAAAACTATGGTAAGACAGATTTATGCTTTACAACTTAAAAGAGATGTTAGAAAAGGATGCAAAGATTACGCTGTAACAATTACTGATGAAGAAAGTAAAATTGAAACAGACAAGTTAAAATTAGAAGATATCCCTATTTTAAAAGAATATGCTGATGTATTCCTAGAAGAAATTCTGGGATTACCTCCAAAAAGGGAATTGGACTTCACCATTGAGCTGATACCGGGTGCGGTACCTTGCTCAAAGGCTACTTACCAAATGAACATATTAGAACTTAATGAGTTAAAATCGCAATTAAAAGAGTTAATAGATAAAAAATACATTCGGCCAAGTGTGTCTCCCTGGGGGGAACCTATTATCTTTGTTAAAAAGAAAGAAGAGACTATGCGATTATGCATAGACTACCGTCAGCTAAACAAAATGACTTTTAAAAATCGATACCCATTGCCCCGCATAGATGATTTATTTGATCAACTACGTGGAGCCACGATGTTTTCGAAGATAGAATTAAGGTCAGGATATCATCAAGTGAGGATTAAAGAGGGAGACATCTTCAAGACAGCCTTCAGAACTAGATATGGACACTACGAATTTGTCGTAATGTCATTTGGGCTTACTAACGCCCCAGCTGTCTTTATGTGTTTAATGAACAATATAATGCATAACTATTTAGATAAGTTCGTGGTCGTGTTCATCGATGACATCTTAATCTATTCAAAAACTGAAGAAGAACATAAAGAGCACCTAAAAATTGTTTTGCAAGAGTTGTGAGAACATCAACTCTTTGCAAAGTTTAGTAAGTGCGACTTCTTTAAGGATAAGATTTAGTATCTAGGTCACGTAGTGACCAACGAAGGAATTTCTGTTGATCCTGAAAAGATACGGGCAATCGAAGATTGGCTGGTTCCTAAAGATGTGACGGATGTTAGATCTTTCATGGGCATTACCGGTTATTACCAGAGGTTCATTGAAGGTTTCTCAATGATAGCTAATCCGATAACTTCCTTGCAGAAAAAAGTAAAGAATTTCGATTGGAACTAGAAATGCGAAGAAAGCTTTAAGAAGTTGAAAACTTTATTAACCAGTGCACCTATTTTAAGAATAGTAGATCCTAATAAAGAGTTTGTAGTGTGCACTGATGCTTGTAATGAAGGCTTAGGCGGTGTTTTGACTCAAGAAGGGCATGTTATTGCCTATGAGTCCAGAAAGTTAAAAATTCATGAAAGGAACTACGCAACGTATGATCTGGAACTAGTAGCTGTGATACACGCCTTAAAAATGTGGCGACACCACCTAATTGGCAGAAAAATTGTTTTAATGACTGATAATAAATGATTGAAATATCTTTTAGATCAACCAAATCTAAATGCTAGACAAGCTAGGTGGTTAGCTTTCTTAAGTGAGTATGATTTTGAAATCTAGCATATAAAAGGTAAAGAGAATAAAGTCGTTGATGCATTAAGTAGGAACACAAGGCTGAATTTTGCAACATCAATCAGTACTTACATTTCAGACTTAAATGAACAGCTTAAAGAAGGGGTAAAACAAGATGAAATTTATCAGAAATTACAAGCTAAGGCTAAGGAAAACCCCACATAAAACTTAATAAAAAGGTTACAACTTAAATTAAAGGATTTTTTACTGTTTAAAGATAAACTGTATGTACCTAATGTACCTAAAGTTAAGCTGTTAATTCTGGATGAAATCCATAAAACACCATACTCATGTCATCCAGGTTATCAAAAAACTATAACCATGCTAAGAAAGGAGTATTTTTGGCCAAATATGAAAACTGAAGTAGCTGATTATATTGCAAGATGTCTAGAATGTCAACAGGTAAAAACTGAACATCAACACCCAGCCAGTTTGCTACAGCCTTTACCTATTCCTAGCTAGAAATGGGAAGTGATTAGTCTAGACTTTATTACTGGGCTGCCTAGAAATCAGAATCAGAATGACTCTATTATGGTAGTGGTTGATAAGTTAAGTAAGGCAACTCATTTTATACCTGTTAAAACTACTTACAAGGCTACCAATATAGCTGATATTTTTCTAAAGAAAATTTTTCGATTACATGGGATACCAAAAATTATAATCTCAGATCGAGATCCTAAGTTCACAGGGAACTTTTGGAAGTCCTTGTTTAAAGGATTAAATACAAAATTGATTTTCAGTACTTATTTCCATCCTCAAATAGATGGACAAACTGAAAGGGTAAACTAGGTACTGGAAGATTTATTGAGAATGTATGTGAAAGATCAGCCAGGTAAGTGGGAAGACTATTTACATTTAGTGGAATTTGCGTATAATAACAATTATCAGGAATCAGCTAGATTCATTCCATTTGAAATTTTGTACCGACAAAAATGTAATACTCCTCTCTCTTGGAGTAATCCAGTAGATAGATTGGTATTGGGTCCAGAATTGTTGAAAGAAATGGAGGAGATTGTGAAACAAGTGCAGGGAAATTTAAAAGTGGCACAGGATCGGCAGAAAAGTCAAGCAGACTTGAAACGAACTCCAAAGGAGTTCCAGTTAGGTGAACATGTATTCATCAAGGTGAGGCCCAAGAAAATCTCTCTAAGCCTGGGGAGTTGTGCAAAATTGGCACCTCAATACTGTGGTCCATTTGAAATATTGTCTAGGATTGGTCAAGTAGCCTATCAATTAGCATTACCACCTAACTTAAGAGTACATAATGTTTTTCATATTTGCATTTTAAAGAAATATGTTCATGATGCTACTCATGTGGTTAATTGGAATGTTGTACAGGTGGAACCAGAAGGAGAATTCCTGGTGGAACCGGACTGTATCCTCAGGAGGAGGGAAATTACACTTCGGAACCGCACCATTGGACAGGTGAAGGTGCAATGGAAGCACCTTAGTCCTAAAGAAGCCACTTGGGAATTGGAAAGTAAGATGTGAGATACATATCCAATTCTATTCCAGGGGGCTTCGGAG